>JAODXP020003491.1:0-34361 GCA_027497455.2 Sardinella longiceps
TTTAAAAGCCTTATTTTTCTTATTTTTTCCTTATTATTTGGGGCATGGTTTGGTGATCTCCAAAGCCCCCTGCCCCATTTCATATTATTGTCAAGACTATGTGACTCTCCATTCCGTAGAAAATGAACTTTTAATCAGGTGTGCACCAAGTCTGTAAATGTGCTGAAGACCTGAAGTTTTTTTTTTTTTTAGATCATGTCAAAATCATACAATACATATATCAATGTCCATGGTGTACAAAAATACAAAAAATAAAATTTGCGCTATCTAGCTTTACTTGGATTTTGCATTTAAGGAGGTTGACTGCTTGAGGTGCCAGCTGCCACTGATTAGGGTGGCAGCTCACTGGGAGGGCGTGGCCAGGCTAGTGGCTGCTAGCTCGGATGACTCCAATTTGCTCCCATAGACATGAACTACCACGACATATCTGGCTCCCGAAGGATCTGTGGTTATACTCTTCTGTTCTTGCTGTGGCTGGATTTACCTGTTGTGAACAAACTCTGCCTTCTTTTGTGGCTGGATTTACCTGCTGTGAACGAACTTTAAAAAAATGAATTCCTGCTATTGAACCAACATCCTCTTGTCTCCTGCAATAGTGCCCCAGTGGAGTTGTGACAGGATGAGTCTAGCACCGCTGAGGGAACACCTTGGTGGAGGGACTGAAGCCCTGTTTACTAAGTGAGAAGCAAATGTGATTGTGGGAAGCGCAACAGGTTCATCTGTTATATCATGGACGGACCATGGGGTATGGAGGAATTGGTTGGGTTGCAAACAGAAAGTGTTGAAAGAGAACTTTTAGTTGACTTTTGGAAATGATTGATGTAGCCTATTAATAACCACCACACGACAGCTGAGGTTGATGGTCCCCTTAACCCTCACCCTAGCCCTAAATTTATGGGGGTTGCGCCTTGAAGGCAGTGCTACCTAGAGAGCACTGTTGAAGGCAAAAAATACTAAAGACTGCCAGCTGGACCCCTACTATCTGGCCTATTTAAAAAGTTACTCCATATCTTATGCAGCTCCTTCCTCCTTGTCATTAATGGCTGTGTACCAATGCCTTCAACTCAAGTAAGCAAACCACTACTTTAAAAGCCAAACTTAGACCCACAATCTACCCTTAATTTACGATAGTATGTGCACCTAAATTTTGTTAAATTTTATTCAGTGACAATAAAAGGCATCTTATCTTATGACCAAGGTCCTTAAACGAGTTGTTGCAGAACAGCTTTATGCTCCAGTATTACAGAATAATGTCTCTCAAGTATTGAATCTACGGAAATGTCTGGTGGATATTAAGAAATTAATGTGCAAGAACTTCCTATTGCTAAATGCAGCTAAAACCGAGTTAGTGAGTAGTGAGATGATGACCTAAATGCAACAGCCTTCCTGAGAATCTTTCTGTCATCGCTAATAACTGCAATGAGAATCAAAACCTTGGTATCTTTATTTCCCTTTGACTTAACCTTTCAGCCTTAACCAAAACTGTAAAATAAATAAATAAATAAATAAAAAGTCGTCTGCTTTTCATCATTTCTCATATCAGACCCATGAGGTCCCTATGTGATGCTGAAAATTTAATTCATGCATTTGGTTCATCTAGATTACAATGGCCTCCTGTCCATCACAAAAAAAGGCTCCAGCTTGTATAGAATGCTGCAGCTAGTGTCTTAAGGAACATCAAGAGGTTTGAGCATAGTATGTATTACAGTATAACACCCATAGTAGCATACCTTCACTGGCTACCTATACAATCCAGGGCAGATTTTAAAATTCTTCTGCTCACATGCAAAGCCGTACATGGATTAGCACCTTCTTATCTTAGTGACCTTCTCACACTATATACATCAGCACGCGCTCTTCGATCTATGGCCGCCGGGTACCTGATGGTTCCAGAGGTGCGTAAAAAATAAGCAGGGCCTAGAGCAGGCCTGGGCAAACTAAGGCCCGGAGGCCACATGCTGCCCGCTGAGCTATTTAATCCGGCCCGTGGAGCCTTCCCAAAGTAGAATAATTTATCTTTTAGCCAAGGAGATTTAGATTATAGGCCTAAATTATCAAAGTTGTTGTAGTCATGAACCCTGCATGTTAACATGTCCTGCTCTGAAGAAAGCAAGGCTACTGGTTTGAGACTTGCCAATTTACCGGCATCAAACGTTTGACGTTTAACACCCGGCCCATTAGTGAAAATCTAAACGCCAATGTGGCCCTTCGACCAAAATAATTGCCCACCCCTGGCCTAGAGCATTTGTCTATTGTGCACCCTTACTATGGAATGGCCTTCCATCACATGTAAGGGAGGCCAGCCCTGACAAGACCTTTAAATCCAGACATATTATTTTCCCATACGCTATAGTCACTTAAGTTTAGAGTCTCCTTTAGATTCCAAGGATCTTTGCTTGTCTGTTGTCCTTTAATGATCATTTGTTTTCTTATGGCCAGTGTAGGGTACTTTATTTTTGTTTTTAAATGCATGTTTGTTTGTTTGTTTGTTTGTTTTTGTTCTGGTTTATGGTTTTTATCTATTTTTGGCCAGATTTACCTCATGTAAGGGAACTACAACAAGTGCTTACCAAGCTGATGGACCGGTTTGAAGCAGCCTTCACCAATGCCACTTTTCCAATGTTGTGACATCAGGGCAATGGGTGACTGAGGCTGCTCAGGACTGCCCAGGGCCAGTTAAAGTGTGGGAGGTATTTGTTTGTGAGGTTTATTGCCAGCTCATCCATTTTTGCACCATGGCCTGTAGATGGCTCTCTTCCCTCTGGTCTAAAATCAATCCCAATGCCCCAGTGCAGTGCCGTAGGAGAGGCCATCTTTCAAATGAGACGTTAAACCGAGGTCCTGAGTCACAGTGTTCAGAAATATATCTCATGACTTTTTTTTTGGAAAGAATGGCTCATTCGTCCATTCCCTCAAACTAGTGTCTGGTGAGCATTCTGGTGCATAATGGCTGCCGTACATCACCCAGGTGGGTGCTACACATGGGAGGTGGTTAGTGAGGTCCCCCCTCTTTCCACTGTAAAGTGCTTTGGGTACCTTGAAAAGTGCTATAGAAATTTAAGTAGTAGTAGTAATAGTAGTATTTCTGATCATATTCTCCACTCAAATCAAAATAAGAATGTACATACACAGAATTACTGGCCTCTTGTTTTATTGTTTTGTTTTTTTTCTCCCTGACTTACACTGCAGGTAATATGAGGTAAACTTCATTGTAAATCGAGCTCTGTGATCAGATGTTCTCAGATGATACCAAGATGAGATGCAAGCTTTCTAGCCTGGAGGAGTAACTTTACTAACTTAACTAACAATTGAGGAGGTGGTGGAGGAGGACACCACCACTCCATCAACCAGCTCCTCTGTCACTGTCACCACTCTGGTTCTTGTGGTGGAGACGGCTGCTGCAGCTGCGGCTGCTGCAGCTGCTGCTGCTGCCGCCTCTGCTTCGGCTTTGGCCTTTGCTATGGCTTGCGCTTCTGCCAATGCGGCTGCTGCTGCTGCAGCCTCTGCTTCTGCTTTTGCCCTGGCGATTGCTTGAGCTTCCGCCAATGCGGCCGCAGCTGCTGCTGATGCAGACACAGATGTGGATGATACCGTGCTGGAAGGGGGGCAAGGAAGAAAAGATAGTCATCATTAAACTGTGTAGTTATCGCGTTTTCAGCATTTGAAATATAATGACTCCAACTCTGCTGGCTACTTACGAGATCGTAGCAGCGTATGCTCCACCATCGAGCAGTCTTCTGTACTCGGCGATCTCCAGCTCCAGTCTGGTCTTGATGTCGAGGAGGAGCGCGTATTCTGCTCCTTGGCGCTCCAGGTCGATGCGGAGGGCTGCAAGCTGCTCCTCCAGGCCGCTCACCTGTGCCTGGAATCCAGCCAGCATGCTAGCATAGCGGGACTGGGTCTGTGCCAGGGTGACCTCCATGGACGCTTTCTGTGAAGGGAACATACATGCAGGGAGACAAGTCAGGGAATTATATAAGCGCAGATGAAAAGTTATTACTTTTCAAAATAAAACTGTAACAATCACCATCAATAATATTGCATGCCAGGATAAAAAACACAGAGGCGCAGAACACAGAGGAGACCAGTCAGGGGATCATAAGCAGGGGTGACAAGATTTTACTTCTTAGAACTTATCCATACCACAGACACTACAATTACCTGCTCAGGTAAAAACTTACTTTACTTCACAGTAATACAATATATGATTAATTAATGAACTGAGCACCAATTAGTCAATCGTACTCACCATGCTGACGAGACCTTGCAGCTCAATTTGAAGTGACTGGACTGTGGTTTTAAGGGTTGTGATTTCTGAAGAGGAGGTCTGGAGAACTGTTGTGCTTGTTAGGACTTCTTTGCTGAGTGCCTCTGTCTGAGTATCACACAAACACACATAAGTTAGCAGTTGACAGTGTTCAGGATACGTCTTTGCAATTTGAATTGCAGCATATCAACTCACCTTTGCCTGGAACCAAGCTTCCAGTTCCTTCTTGTTCTTAACAGCCACAGCCTCGTAGTGTTCACGGACACCGGCCAGGACTGCAGAGAGGTCATCCTGAGGAGCAGCGTCCACCTCAACGTTTACTGTGCTGCCGACGTGTGCGCGGAGAGCCACAAGATCCTACAAGGAAGATGTTGATTAAGATTAAGAAGGGTGATTGAAGTTATTCTCTATCTATGCACCACAATTTATGCAATAGGAAAAACATGGACTATGAACAAGAAATCAAAACAAACCTCCTGGTGGTTCTTCTTCAGGAAGGCGACCTCATCCTGAATGGATGTGATCTGCAGGGCAAGGTCAGATTTGGAGAAGGTGAGGTCATCCAGGACCCTCTTGAGTCCAGCAACGTCAGCCTCCACGGACAGACGCATGGCCTGCTCTGCCTCAAACCTGAAAGATTGAAAATCAACGACATAAACTTTCAAGTTAACAAAGCCAGAAGAACATAATGTTGGGATGATGTATGTCTATGCTTCTGAATCAAGGTACACATTTCTGTCGAAACTGTAGGGCATTTGATCCCTTCACTCACTTTAATTTTATAAGTGGGGAAAACTGCTGTGCTTTTTATTTGATAGAGTCCAAGTTAGTAAAAGATCTGATGAGGGTCATAACTTACTTGACTCTGTAGTCATCAGCGGCTAGTCTGGCGTTGTCAATGCCCAGCACAGCTCCCCCCCTCATACTGATGAGGGCCGAAATCTTAAAGCAAGAGCAAGAAGGAAAGAAGTAGTCATGAATCCTATGTTTAATTTCACAAGAATATGATTTAGCAAATTATGTGCAAAGCTCCCTCTCTAATTACATTCTACTTGGACACTCACCTTTGCCTGGAGTTCGCTGATGGTGACCATGAATCCAGTGAAGTCATGGGCAGCAGGGCCGACCCTCGCATCCAGGAACATTCTGATCTTCAGCTCCAACTCAGCGTTGGCCTTCTCCAGAGAACGCACCTTGGCCAGGTAGGCAGCCAGACGGTCGTTCAAGTTCTGCATGGTGAATTTTCCACTGCCAACAGCAGATGCGAAACCAGCAGCCAGACTGAGGCCGCCGCCACCACCGGCAGCGAGACCGAATCCTCCACCACCACCGGCAGCGAGACCGAATCCTGCACCACCGCCGAGCCCAAGACCAGCACCAGCACTGGAGATGCGCACTCCAGATCCTCCTGCACCACCATAGACACTACCGGCCCGCATGACGCTCAAGCGAGCTCCACCACCGGTCATGGAGAGTGCGGACGAACCCCCTGCCATGGAGGCTCCGGAGGAGATGGAGATGCCGCTGGAGAAGGTGGTTGCCATTGTGAGTGGAGGCTACTGATGCTTCTTCTTGGAGGAGCCCAGGAGTGATGAGGGAACAGACACACAGCCCTTTTTATACAGAAGCCTAAGTTATGGGTTGCACTGCCTTGACTCCAAAAACATCTCAGAGATTCTGCCTCAGGTGTTCTGCCTCAGGAGTTCAGCTAATCCTTTTGGTAGTTTTAAAGTTCACCATACATTACTGGCATTACTTACATCACAACATGACTGTGATTGGTAAAGCTAATATCAGATATAAGATATCATTGGCCCAATAGCAGGTTGTGTTTTTATATCCAAAACACTGTGTAATCTGCTGGTGTTGTTTCTGCTCAATATGAAATTCTGCACGACAGAGATGTCCTAAAGCTCCTTTATAATTTGTTGGTGGGTTAATCAGCAAACTGATGACTCAGGTATGCCGAACATTTTTTAAATTTACAGAAAGCATGTGGCTGCAGGGAAGGAAAGGTACACCAGTTGAGGGATTCTAGAAGCTTTGCACTAAGTGAAGCACTAAGTCAAAGCATCTGATTCTGCATATTTCACCCCACTTTGCAGTGCTCACAAAATTCATAGTTTACTCCCCTCTTTTACCACTACAACACTGGAAATGGAGGATACAGTAATCAGTAATGCTCTAATAATCTGTACGCTTAATTTCTTAGCACATTCAAATTGTTGCTCAATACATTCTATGATCCTAAAAAATGGGTCAGTGTGACAATTACTTGCTGCTTATACCACTGCTTGGTCAAATTTCCTATTGTATATTGTGTGTATTATTCTGCCAAGGAGGTTATGTTTTCGCCGGCATCTGTCTCTCTCTCTCTCTCTCTCTCTCTCTCTCTCTCTCTCTGTGTGTGTGTGTGTGTGTGTGTGTGTGTGTCTGTCAGTGTACAATGTAAACTCAAAATGTACAGAAAGGAATTGGATGAAATTTTCGGACAATGTTGGTGGTGATTGGTGAGTCAGAACACCATCTGGAATTAATAATGTGTCTGTGACAACATTGCCTTGGAGGTCTGCGCTCTCCGAGTGCTTTTTTTGTGTGAATTCAGCATGGTCACTGTTATAGGAAATACAGAAAATAGGGTGAGAAAACAGTAAAATCTATGCTGACTTGCAATGTAATTGTTCACATAGACCAAAAAAAAAAAAAAAAAAAAAACAATCTGAGACTGAGCCTACAGGCCTTGAATGTGAGTTATTATTGCCAGTCCATCCCTTTTAGAAGCTTTGCATAGCATTCATACTTTCACATCTTTATTTCAGGCTTAATTCCGACAGGACTCCAGTCTATCTGGTCATCATGTGAATTACTTCAGGCCTTACTCTCAGCACAATTCTTATCAAAAAATAAGAATGTACACACACTGTCTTCCGGTATAGGATTGAAAGCCTGACATATGCCATACCATTAAGCAAAATTGTTATATAATAAAATTTGGGACTCATTCGTTACATTTCTGGAATTCAGATCTAGTAACCTAAATCCTTAACTGTCACAATCATAAGTGTGTACCCTCATATAAGTGTTTTTTTGTGAGTTTTCTTTCTTTCTTTTTTCCCTTTTATTTTTTTCTTAATTTTACTGTAAACAACTATTATTATTACTATTATTAATACTGTTTATTTTCATTAATATATGGCTCAAAGTTACTGGTTGGGTTACTGGGAGATGGGTAAGACATAGCTTACTTAAGTTCTACTTGATGTACTGTATTTGAATACATACAGTGAAAGTTGTTAGATGTTTAAAATCAATAAAAGGATAAAATAAGGATACAAAAATGTACATACACAGAATTTGTGGGCTCTTCTTTTATTAGGGATTTTTTTCTGAGTACATTGCAGGTAATATGAGCCAGATTATCTCTTATCATAAAACCACTTAACCCAGATGTAAGTCGGGGGGGTCTCCAGCCTGGTGGAATCATTTAACTAACAACGGAGGAGGAGGTGGAGGAGGACACCACAACTCCATCAACCAGCTCTTCCACCACCGTCACCACTCTGGTTCTGGTGGTGACGGACGCTGCGGCTGCTGCTGCTGCTGCTGCTGCTGCCGCTGCTGCTGCTTCCGCCTCGGCTGCTGCTGCTGCAGCTGCTGCTGCCTCGGCTTCGGCTTTGGCCTGCGCTATGGCCTGCGCTTCTGCCAATGCGGCTGCTGCAGCTGCTGCTTCTGCTTCTGCTTTTGCTCTGGCTATCGCTATCGCTTGTGCTTCCGCCAATGCGGCCGCAGCTGCTGCTGATGCAGACACAGATGTTGATGATACCGTGCTGGTAGAGGGGCAAGGAAAGAAAAGACAGTGGTCATCAAACTGTTATGTGTTGTTGAGTTTTCAGCAATTAAAATATAATGGTTCAAAGTCTACTTACGAGATTGTAGCGGCGAATGCTCCACCATCGAGCAGTCTTCTGTACTCTGCGATCTCCAGCTCCAGTCTGGTCTTGATGTCAAGGAGGAGCGCGTATTCTGCTCCTTGGCGCTCCAGGTCGATGCGGAGGGCGGCAAGCTGCTCCTCCAGGCCACTCACCTGTACCTGGAATCCAGCCAGCATGCTAGCATAGCGGGACTGTGTCTGTGCCAGGGTGGCTTCCATGGACGCTTTCTGTGAAGGGAACAGAGAGAAGACCAGTTAGTGAATTACATACCTGAATTCACCACTGTCATTTATATTGGTTAGGCTACAGTTCACATTCATACTTCAATAATTTGCTGTTAGTCTATATAACAAAAGATATGTCTTGATATTTATTTGAGCAATACTTAGTTAGTTACAATAGTTTAGAAATCATTAGGATTTTTCAAGGAGAAATTTGGTCAGTCTCATATCGACTGAAGGGGGAGCTGCAGGAATTAAAAAATCTCAGTCTTGCCAGATATCCCTTAAACAGAAATTATTGCTATTATGACATTGAAAAAACAACATTACTGTCTTTAGACTCATTACTGTGGCAACTCTATTGACTACTCTACATCAATGATATTTTACTCAGGAATGATAGTGCATCCACAAGTAGACTCTAGTTGGTTCTTAAAGCCACACTCACCATGCTGATAAGGCCTTGCAGCTCAATCTGCAGTGACTGGACTGTGGTCTTAAGGGTTGTGATTTCTGAAGAGGAGGTCTGGAGAACTGTTGTGCTTGACAGGACTTCCTTGCTGAGTGCCTCTGTCTGCAGGTATCAGGGAGAAAAAACAACAATGTTATTGGCAGACTAGACTAGACACTGTCAATTGGTGTAAGGTTATTTTCTGACTTAAGCTCTAAACCTATTTTGTAGGTTCTCTTATTCTGTTTGCTGAAGATTTCAAAAATTAAAAACTGTATCTGAAGCCAACCCAAAGCCTGTGGACTGGTATTGCATGCATATTGAGCAGCAGCATTATGTGATGCGTGACTTATCAGAATACATTCTGAAGTTGGAAACCTATTCTTGTTTTTGAATTTGCATGGAAATTGCATGGGTTAAGCCTAGTGCTAAGTCATCCTCAGATCTTAGACTCCTAAAAGTGATGTGATCTCAGATACACCTGTGCACAAATGCATTCCTAATGCATACCTAAAAGCCATCAATCTCAAAAAATGTTCAAGTTTACGAAATGTTATATTTTGCATTTTGTACTCTGCATTGTCTTACACTGCACCTCAGAATTGAAATGAAAGACCGACGGCTTTGTCTAGCATGCTCACCTTTGCCTGGAACCAGGCCTCCAATTCCATTTTGTTCTTTGCTGCCACAGACTCGTAGTGTTCACGGACGCCAGTCAGGACGGTTGTGAGATCATCCTGAGGAGCCGCGTCTACATCCACGCTGACACTGTGACCCACTTGGGCCCGGAGAGCCACGAGATCCTGAGGAAGACACCATATTGATGATTATTTAGGAGATAATGTAGATAAAGTCAACTCCATGGTAATATTATATATAAATATACAAGTTGATGATCAACAAAGTCAGCAAGGATAGTGATTATTATTTAACTTAAAATGTGGGCATACAAGTCAGTAGAAGATGTGAGCCATGTAATTTACATGGATGACATGTACAGAATGCATTAAGAACTGTTTATAAAGCGTCAAACCTCCTGGTGGTGTGTCTTCAAAAAGGCGATCTCATCCTGAATGGAAGCGAGGAGCACCGTAAGGTCAGTTTTGGAGAGGGTGAGGTCATCCAGGACCTTCTTAAGTCCAGCAATATCAGCCTCCACGGACAAACGCATGGCTGCCTCTGCTTCATACCTGAAATATTCAAAATAACGTTTAGAAATATGACAAAGTGGGTTACAGACAGTTATGATTTGCTGAAGGGCATGTACCCATCAACAACAATTTAATAGAGGACCATAACTCACTTGACTCTGTAGTCATCAGCAGCCAGTTTGGCGTTGTCAATGCTCAGCACAGCTCCCCCCTTCATACCGATAAGGGCCATGATCTTAAAGCAAGAATAAGAAAAAAGTTTAGACCCTGGACAACAATCAGTGAAGCTTTTTCTGTTATGGTTCAACAATAACACATCTGTGAAAAGGTGGACACAACTTTAAGATACTTGCAACAATCAACATGTTGTGGTTACACACTCTGGTTAATCAGAGGAGTTTCAAAAAGGTGTAAATCCACATTTGTTACTCAATTTATGCACTGAAATTGTTCATTGCAACACTCACTCACCTTAGCCTGGAGTTCTCCGATGGTAACCATGAATCCAGTGAAGTCATGGGCAGCAGGGCCGACCCTGGCATCCAGGAACATTCTGATCTTCAGCTCCAGGTCAGCGTTGGCCTTCTCCAGAGAGCGCACCTTGGCCAGGTAGGCAGCCAGGCGGTCGTTCAGGTTCTGCATGGTGAATTTCCCACTGCCAACAGCAGATGCGAAACCAGCAGCCAGGCTGAGGCCGCCGCCACCGCCACCAGCAGCAAGACCGAATCCTGCACCACCACCACCACCGGCAGCAAGACCGAATCCTGCACCACCACCGAGCCCAAGTCCACCGCCGAGACCGATGCCAGCGCCAGCACCCAATCCCAGACCACTGGAGATGCGCACTCCAGATCCTCCTGCACCGCCGTAGACACTACCGGCCCGCATGACGCTCAAGCGAGCTCCACCACCGGTCATGGAGAGGGCAGACGCGCCCCTGCCATGGAGGCTCCAGAGGAGATGGAGATGGTTGCCATTGTGGAGGAGGCTACAGATGCTTCTTCTTGGAGGAGCCCAGAGTGATGAGCGATGAGACACACAGCCCTTTTATACACAAGCAAAAGCAATGGAGTGAATTGGTGTGACATTGAGAACATTCTGTATTTACCGCAGGGTTTTTTCTTTTAAAGGTTACTTCGGATTAGTGACAATGTTCCCAAATACTCCAAGTTCTTTTCTTACGGAAAAAAAGAAAAATCATCTGAAAGTTCTATTTACTGTTCCATTTACTGATACGCCATGACAAGGTGATGATGGATTAGATGTCAAAATATTACTGGAATGTACAGGGGAGGCTTTCCATGAGTTAAAGGGTTACCAGGCAAGCCTGTCATGTTTTACCTCCCGAGGTTACCCTGCAGTCGCACATTTAAAGTATAAGTTTCAGGTTAGTAGGCCTATTTTTTTTTTTTTTACAAATTAAGGGACATGAAGCAAAATAATAATGAGTAGTGATTTGTCTTGAAAAATCAACTTGATTAAGAGATTAAGGGATACAGTAGAGGGTGCCAAAATAGCCTTCATTAACCACAAAATGAGCCATTTTTCTATCAATAGGTAGCCAGCAAAATGGCGTCTAGTGGCTCCACTCTATTGTCATTTTCATCCACCAACTAGTCAGGAACAGCATAATGCGGTTTGGTGTTCAGTAAAACATTTTGACCTTCTACAGAGGAAACGATTGCCAATGGAAATGTTCTAGACGCTTTGCACGAAGTGAAACGATGTGAAAGCGGATGGTAATATCAAGCTAATCAAATTGACCATGAAGCAAGTAAACTTAGAGATCTAGTGCCTCTCAGTTTGAGGCAGTCTGCTTGCTACACCTGCTTGCTACACCATTTTTGAAGTATTCCATCTTTAACAATCAATACAAAAGTGGCATATGCTGTGATATTCTCAAAGACATAATCAACTAGAAGCACTCAGAGAGTGAAAACCTCCGCCAAGGCCATCGTGACCCGGATCACCACCAAAATGTAATCACTTGTTACTTTTGCCATTTCCAACAACTCCACAAAATTTCATCAAAATCCGTTCATAACTTTTTGACTTATCCTGCTGACAGACAAACAAACAAACAAACAGACCAAACCAACACGACCGAAAACATAACCTCCTTGGCGGAGTTAATAAAAATAACATGGGAGTAAAGTGAATGAAATAAAATTTCCAAAACATTTTTATTGCATATAGGTAGTGCATGTATTTCCACTCAGGAAACAGAGAATGTAAGTAAAGTAATGATGTAATTAGGTCAACGCAAACAAGCTGAAAGAGTCTGAAAAGAAAACAGGTGACTAAGTCAGACAATTACTAACCTAAAAACAGGTGACTAAGTCAGACAATTACTAACCTAAAAATACATTTGCAGACAGTATAAGGTGCCAATCCAATTCCTCTTTCTAACTGCATTTTGTGTACTTAAACAAATAAGCTGGATGTTCAATAAAATACTAATTTCCAGTGCCTATTTGTTATTATTTTATTTGTCCCTTAAATTATCTGGTGATATCCCATTGAGATATTAAATCTCTTTTGCAAGTGTGCAAAGGTGTAAACAAAAGACCAAAATGCATTTAAAAATATTTGTGTGTTAAAAAGGTATAATTATCTGATTGTGCTCAGGTGGAAAGCAGGCTTCCTCTAGGCCAATAATGCAATACATGCCTAGCATAGGAACCAAACAGGAGAGCTTAAGCAGCCAGGTACATTTCCCCTGGGCCAAATCCAGGCAGGCTTTTCATGAGAACAAGCAGAACACCCTTGAGCTACTTTTACATGACTATCACCTCAGTATTAAAGATTATATAGACAGATGGACAGAACACCCCTGAGGCACTTTTACATGACTATCACCTCAGAATTAAACATTATATAGACAGACGGACAGACACAATGCACACATTAAGACAGTCCTATTGATGTTGTCTTGGTCTCTGAATAAAAACAACAACCTTGATGTGAAGGAAGGTTTTTCTAAGATACATAACAACTCAGTAGAAATCAGAATTGTTATGAATATGTTGTTGTAATCTCTGTAGGCTATTTAATAATTTGAAAACGCCTCATTGCCAATAAATTAGTATTGTTTAGAAAATCTAGTTGGAATCTCCGTAGGCTACTATATTATATTTGAAAGCTTCTCATTATCAATAAATCAGCCCTTAATCCCCTCTGACGTCCCATAAATGAGAATTCCAAGCAAGGGATTTAACATTGTTGCCCTTTACTAAGTCCCTCTAGACCAGCCAGATTCCTACGTCTCACCTATGCATTCTGTACATTTGGCTCAACCAACTGCCTGTCTTGGCAATATAATAGTGAGGGGACTAAGAACTCTGGAGCTATGAAAGATTTAATTTTATAAATATTATTTTTGCCTTTTTTTATGTAGTGCACGACACATAAACAGCTTGATTGTGCCATAATAAATTCAGATGTCAAACTATCAGATTTTGATGGCAGACATGCAAAGGAAAGTAGTTCTGATAGTCTATAGAATTAATGTAATATCCTGACAGTTGTTGATCTCACATGCTTTCCCCGTTTCTGTCGCACATGCACACACATCTACAGATACACACACAAACACACACCACAATGCACATACATTTACACATATGCCTTTCCCTTGTTTCTATCACACATGCACACATACAGTACACCTGCAGCCAGCCACACACACACACACACACACACACACACACACACACACACACACACACACACACACACACACACACACACATGCAGTTACATACACACACATGCTCTACCCCCTGTCTGTTTCACGCATGCTCATTGCAGTACATACAAATTCATACTGTGCCCCCAAACATTCAGTCTTTGCCTTTTTCAGGAGCCAAAACATAAGATTTATACTGTACTTTCTTAATGGCATCATGAAATCGAGATATGTGATCAGTAAATTTTGAAGAATTTGGAAATATATTAGGCCTACCAGAGAGGGTTATGACCAAGTATTCTATGATCTATTGATATTTCTATTACTGGTGGTGATTACTGTTTCCCCAATGTGTTTCTGAATCTTTTCCCCTCCAAGATGTGGATATGACTCTAAACCAGGAATATTCATTTTCACACTTACCACAAACACTTCAAAATGGTTTTTATTGCATATGGGGTTCTTTTTTTTTATTTTTTTTGCCAATCTGAACCTGTGATTGTCTTGAATATTATTAAATGCACTGTCACTTACAATGACCAAAACATAAATTTCTAACCTACGGTACTTCTGGCAATTGGTGGTACTGTAATCCGCAGCTTTATGTAAGGTCATGAAATTGAGAGCATGTGGAATGTTCTGTTTTAGGCAAGCAAATTAGCACAACCACTAATGTGACCTTTAGTAAAAACATAGTGAATACCTGAGGCTAGATCAGTAATACTCCCTTGCCTTTCCGAAATGAACACCTAAGCCCGTTCACGTGTAAGTGTAGTGTAGTGTGTCCCAAATACTTTCAAAACCTAG
Source organism: Sardinella longiceps (assembly GCA_027497455.2). NCBI lineage: Eukaryota > Metazoa > Chordata > Actinopteri > Clupeiformes > Clupeidae > Sardinella > Sardinella longiceps. The sequence goes on from JAODXP020003491.1 coordinate 14,518, forward strand.
GGCGAGTGAGCGAAGGTCAGCCCTTAAAATCACCCCTTAAAACAGAGGGAGGTCAGGTCCAGACTTTGAGCGAAGTGAAGATGGAATTACCCATGATTCTTTGCAAACTCAATCAGCTAACAGAAAGATGGTGACCAGCTCTGAAGATAAGATAAGAATTTAACAATCTATGGCCCAGTCCCATCTCTCCCTCAATAGCACTTGTTTTCGAGTGCCCCCAAAGTGAGACACCCCTCAATAGTGTAGTGAGAAATGCAGAGGTCATAACTCTTCCCCTACAAAACGGGACAGCACTTCACATAAAAATGTTTTCACCCGCATCACGCGTCTGTCATTAAGACTGAATGGATATTTGCTCTAAACCGGCATAAACTGTTCCATTATAATCATCCTAACCTGAGAAAATCACCCACATGAGAAGCTCTCATGAAAGATTTGCACACTGTGAAAAATATCAATCTTTGTTCTTTGCACCAGTGTGGAACTGAATTTTCATGAAACCAAGATATCCCGACATATTAAAAATATTATGCATGCTTAATTGCAATAATATAGCTATATTTGTGAAGTTCTTATCCAGAGCTGGTCGCCATCCTTCTGTTTAGATGATTGGTAGTTCAGCTGATTGAAGTTTTAGTTTATCTCCACAACATGTTCACATCCTTACAGGCTATCCTATCATTATCATAGCCTAGTCTAAACATCAACCTACAGGCATGCCCTGACAAGAGTCATAACTTATACCAATTGGTCTTTCATTTCATACTAAAACCTTTAAAACTGTATGTGTATCAGTTCGTTTTGCTAAATTTCTCGAGGTAAAAACCCCTGAACCTGAGCACGAAAGGCCTATAGCCCCTTTTCGCTACAATCCCTGCGGCTCAAGGCACCTATAGACATTTTTTTTTTTTAATTCCCAGCGCCCTAAGCTACATTTATACTCCCTAAACGTGGTTGGTTGTACCAAACTTGTTGTATCTACGTATAGGTGAACCCTTCAGACTTCTAAATTGCTCAATGAGTGTTGCAAAGCAATTCACCACAAGGACAATAGGTGGCATAGCGATTCGTGAGTGAGTGGTTCCCAATCTTTTTTACACTGAGACAATGGTCTAAAACCCCTAAGGAGTCACTTCCTCAGCTGTGGTTTCCTGTTTAACTCATGGTTTGACTCTGTCAAAGATTCACCAATGTCATCTCTCTCATTTTTCAATGTCATACAGCTCTTGTCCTTGCAAAAATAATAATACTGATGTTATACTAATGCTTAATGTAACAAAACCATACCACGTTAGTAAGCAGCAGAGGTGGAAAAAGTACAGAAAAAATTGTAACTAAGTAAAGGTATCTTTACTTTGCTTAAATTCTACTTAAGTAAAAGTAGAAGTAGCCATCAAAATATCTACTCAAGTAAAAGTAGAAATTACCTCATTTTAAATTTACTGAAATTACAAGTTACTAGTTACTTTCAAGTATTGAAAATCAGTGCTTTAGGGTTGCTTGGTTTATTTAGCAACCCCAATAATTCATAAACCACCTGCTCAGCAACCACAATCAAACTTATTATAATGTAAATGAATAAATGTGTATTGGTCATTGGTCAATGACACCCCCCCCCCCCCCTCACATTCTTAAAAGACAAAAAATAATATTTACAAGAAGGAAAAGCTAAAGTAAAACTAGCGTTTTACATGTGTACTTACCTCCCTGTCTACCACATAATACACTAGTGTTATTTAGGCTACATGTCATGCACAGCCAGATGGCATGACTGAGAGAGCACTTCCATTGGAAAAACTCATAAGATTTTCTGTTTGTTAGTTAAGAAATGTATTCTTCATGCCTTAGAGTTGTAGGCTAGGTATCAAACTTTAATGGCATTGTGACCCAGCAACCGACCAAGATATTAGTGACAGGGATCGGCCCAGCCAGCTCACCTTGTTCTTCTTATAGGGTGATTCGTTAATTTTGACTTCACCAGGGTGGTAGAGTAAGATAGCCTATTTACTTTGAGATTTTATGTATTGATGGTATTCAGGGTTACCTTTACCCTGGCTAGACCCAAATTGACCTGGACTGAAGCAATAGTTAGGCTACCCTGGCTGACGGCGTTCCTTGGGTGAAATATGGCCAAGGATTTCCTTTGCTTTTGGGTTAAAGTTCCACAGGTTTCTTGGCTATTCTCAACATTTACAGTATGCCTACCGGAAGCAACAGCATCTAGGCAACAGTAAATAGTTTGAATTTACTTTCAATTCAAGCCAACTGTTTTTTTCTCCACATTGATTTTTTTTTTACTCAGTAATCAGGGAGGTTTTAAAAAAGTAGTGAAGTACAAAGTACAATACTTGCCTCAAAATGTACTCAAGTAAAAGTAAAATTACCTATTTGAAAAACTACTTAAAAAATTACGAATTACCCTAAAAAGCTACTTAATTACAGTAATTTGAGTAAATGTAATTAGTTACTTTCCACCTCTGGTAAGCAGTAAGTTAGCCTATGTAGCTAAATGGCAAACTGTCCAAAAACTGGGTTCATATGAAGCGTATCTGTTATCACTGAAGACGAGCAGACACTGCTGCTTCGTTGAGGGAGATAATAACCATTTCTTTCCATCTCCATTGACCAAAACTCTGACCTGACATGTATACTGTATGTAGGCCTATGTTATTTCCACCTTACATTTAGGACTACTAAATCATGGGTCTTATAAGGGCATTTGCCGGTGGGTGGGACAATCAGATTCTTTCCACCTTCTAGTGTAGCCTTACTTTTCCTTTCATTTCCTCTATTGACTGGGTTGGAATGTGTTGTCTTTTGAGATGGTGAGTGAAATCATTTATCGAATAACGAGTAGTAGGCAACTATTTTAAACATAAAGCCTACAAAGATAGCATTCTTTGCATAATTTAGACACCTCACTGACAATTGACCATCCTTGATCAAAGTACGGTGTATGAGTAAAGGTAGACTAAGTATAGCATAGGCCTACTGTCTGGAAGATCATTACTCTGATATGAAATAGACAGTTTGAAAATGCTGGAATAAGGCTCATAGACATATTAATGTAAGACCAAGGTCTGGACGCTGTGGCCATTATTGCTTTCTCTCTCTCTTTCTTTACCTAGGCTATACACATAGGCTAGATTGTTAGCTTACAAGCTCCATCTGTCTTTGGAATTCAGACGCCATTTCTGCTTTGGATAAAGTTATGCAGCAGACAGACCACAACATTAATTGAACGTGAACAAAATTAACAAGGATGTCTACATCTGTTCTAAGGCAAGTCAACATAGTATTTGAGCCAACATATTGTCACTTTGCTGGAAAGAAACAGAAAGTTATTTTAACGTCCCTAACGTTAACCACAACATCAACATCAACGTTAACAAACGTTAACGTTAGCGAGAGTTAGCAAGCGCTAGCCAACGTCTCTGCCCAACTTAGCTGCATCATGTAACTTTGTTTGCTGGGAGTTCATTGGTCTCTTATACTCTAGTTTTAGTACTGTGGTTGTCCAAAGGGCTCTTGTTAAACTAACATGAACGTCTATCTTGTCCGAAATGGTGATGGCAACGAGATAAGGTTTATCATTTTTACACTGGGACCCTTACATTGTTGCATGTAACTTAAGCTTTTCATCGACTTGTTCAATGACAAAATTATAAATATAATCCTCCAGTGCTTAGCTAAGGCCCTTTTGATGACTTCGAGATGATATATTATCTTTCTGTCTCCAAAAGCCATCAATTACCTCCTGAGAAATTTCTCTGACTGTAACACTTGACATAGCGCCGGTCACCCTAATGTCCGATTGTTTGTCCGAGTGAGTGGAGGGGGCGTGGCTTAGCCATAGGTCAATTGAGTTCGGACTGTCTATGATGCCAGACTATACATTTTAATGTTATGGGATGGCTTGCCAGGCTAACATAATGCGGTTCAATGGGAGCAAAAGCACATAGTTCAGGACTGCATCAGTGCATCGCGTCAATAAGAACTTTACTATTCAGAGACTGACTTTGGTCTGCGTAAAGGGGGATTTACCACCCCCCTTGCAAAAATAGCACAAGGAACTAATAAACTTTTGGAACTCTCACTCTGCTTCAACCCTCTGTGTTCTAACAAAATAACTAGTTATTTCTTTATCACGTTTGTTATTGGCTGATGGTTTTATCCAAACCAACATACATATCGGGTTAAAAATGTCTCAAAAATATTTCTAAATGCACAGGGTTATCTACAAATAGGTAATGGCCTGCAAATGTGTTCAGATATCCACAAATGGCAATTTCATATTTGTAACTTATAAGTTTGTCTTCACAAAAAATGTTGTATTTGCAAATATGAAAAAATGTATTTGTAAAAAAAAATATATTTGTAAAACTGGAAATTATATTTGTGAATTGTATATCTGCATTTGTGGATCCCTAATCACACGTACGGATCCCCAATCACACGTACGCATTCATCGTTTCCCTATGACATATTTTTGAGACAAATTTTCCGTGCCGAATCCGCAGACAGAGATCCACAAATGCCAACTGATTCGCAAATACAGAGACATGCACGCTAGCCATCCTCTAGGTGGCAGTGTCGTTCCATTCATTACGGCTCTGATTCATTAGGCAAAGCTGTCTGATTAATTTTGCCTATGATAGGGGATTAAATTATTTTAACTGTAGATTGGGAAAAAATGGCATTGTTATGGAATGTTTGTGGTATGTGCCTATCATATGCATGAGTGTAGTGACAAAGTATATTGAAAGGGAAAAAAGTTTGTTCATGGTAGAAGGCTACATATTCGACTAGCATGGTAGGTCCTAGCTCGGAAAAGCATAAATGCGGTTAGCCACATGCTACTTCTTAAATTCTTCTGTAAGCAATCACTTAGCCACTATTACTCCACAAACATGTCCTGCAAGTGATGATTAGCCTTTAGTGTCCAAGTATAAAAAGTGTTAACATGTCCCAATGTCAATGGCGGTTCTAGGCTACAAAACGTAGGCTACCACTGAAATACTTCAGCATCAAATGATGACCTTCAAAATACTGTCAATCATATCAATCAAGAATATGGAATAATTTAATACACATATTTGATGTGTAGCCTATAGTTAAGTAGTAGGAGGGTTTGGGGGTCCTCTCCCAAGATATTTTTGAAAAAATAAGTTGCCATTTCCTGCAATTTGGTGCATTTTAACAAGTTGTTAGATAACTTCCCATAGCAATTTATTCTTGCTGAATGTTGTATGTGGTATTAGTCAGTCAGACTTTGCAATCTTTCTTACAATGTTCATGAGAAATGAATAAGTTTATTATCTGGTCAGCACAGGGGCCACAGCAGGGACCAGGGGCACTTCTCCAGGGGCACGGGCCCCCGTTGGCCCCTGTCTAGAACCGCCTATGGTCAATGGCACTCAAATGAGCCTGTAGGCTGTTGTCTCCCGAGACCGGACTTTTCCCAGTGTATACAGGGGACAGTCAGCCAGCAGGTCAAGGGGAGATGTCTGTGAAAGTCCTTCTAAGGCAAGTCACATCACTCGGCCACCATATTGGATACACCTTCGGGCAGCTATTTGGGCTTAACAAGACCAGACCCTCCAAAATGAATGGGGAAATATCCATAAGTACAGATTGGCTTTGTTTCTGTATCTGTTCCCCTCCAAGATGTGGATACGTCTCTTGACTGCAGGTCTATAAACTAAACTACTATATGTCTCTAAATTAAACTACTAACTGTACGAATATTATCACACTTCAAAATGATTTTTATTGCATATGGGGTTGTTTTTGTTGTTTTACCAATCGGAACCTGTGATTGTCTTGAATGTTGTTAAAGGCACTGTCACTTACAATGACCAAAACAAATTTGTACCCTACGGTGTTACTGGTAATTGGTGATACTGTAATCCGCAGCTTTATGTAAGGTCATGTCAGCCCTTAAAATCACCCCTTAAAACAGAGTGAGGTCAGGTCCAGACAATGAGCGAAGTGAAGATGGAATTACCCATGATTCTTTGCAAACTCAATCAACAGAAAGATGGTGACCAGCTCTGGATAAGTACTTCTATACCGCTCTACTTAACAAATACTGTATAGGATATCTATGGTATCCGAAACCAGGCCTCAGGCCTGTTTCCAACCAGGCCTCAGGACTGCAAGCCCAGTAACTTAAAGGGCATGCAGACGGCGCACCGTGCATTTGTGACTGGCGCTTGCTGTCATTAATATTCTGTGCGAGCGCATTGTCCATTTTTAAGTCCGTTGTCTAATTAGCAGATGACTTTGAGCCTGAAGGTGTGGTGATGGTGTGGCGAAGGTGTGACTTGGTGCAGAGCGCAACAGATGCTAACAGACACAGAAAAAGGCCCCGCCAGTGACCGGGAAAAACCTGGTCATTCGTCAGTCACGCATTTCTGAAATGCTATTTTATGAGCGCACAATGCAGTAGGAAATGCAGTCCTCGTTCCAGCATAAACACGGAGGCCACAATTATTACAATAGGAAAATCATCATGAAGTCCAGGAAGATGTGGTTAACCACTACACAATTTATTAGCCTGCAACAGAAAACACGTGAGGATATAAGAAGGGGGATGTTGAATCGAGAATCAAGTTTACTTTCGCTTTCAAATGAAAATTCCGAGATATCTCTCAGAACTAAATCAGCTTCATTCGTGTCTTGTGCAGCCTGTATACATCAATTTAATATTACCAGAGCCATAACGGCTTTGACTATTACTAGACCCGATGTGTGAGCTTGCTAGCTATTCAATATTTTAATTTCCTTAAATGCAGGAGATCCGCTGGTGTTATAGCAATTCACCAGGCGCTTTGCGTTCTTAAAGGCAATGAGAGATTGACCTGTCATTGGTTATGTCTGCGTTACACCCATAACACACTCATGATTAATTAGGCATTATAAGTTCAACCTTTTTAAACTTCATTTTCTGCGCTGTAGAAAATAGCAAAATGCCGCCGACACGCCCCGAAAACAATATGTGCCATGCGTCAAATATTATTTGACATTGCGTTGTCAAAATAGGGCCCAAAGCCCCATTAGGCATTTTGCTATTTTCACTGTGCAGAAAATTAACTTTGCACCGGCGAGTACAAGTGGTAGAAATGGGACAGGGCTTAGGTGTTCATTTCGGAAAGGCAAGGGAGTGTGACAGATCTAGCCTCAGGTATTCACTATGTTTACTAAAGGTCACAGTTGTGGTTGTGCTAATTTGCTTGCCTAAAACAGAACATTACACATGCTCTCAATTTCATGACCTTACATAAAGCTGCGGATTACAGTATCACCAATTACCAGTAGTACAGTCATCATACTGATTTTCCGATTGTAATAATTATTGTTGTGGCCTTCGTTGTTATGTTGGAACGAGGACTGCATTACCTATTGCGTTGTGCGCCCATAAAATACCATTTCAGGAATGCGTGACTGACGAATGACCAGGTTTTTCCCCGTCAGTAGGCGTTTTCGACATGTAAAGCCGCCTGCAGCCAAGCGATGTATTGTGGTTAGACGTGGTGTCCGACTTCCGGCTGACTTCACCAAACTTGTGAATGTGTCACCAAAATACGCCCACAGCACGTCACTCAAAACTCGCGGTATCAAGGCGCTTGCAGCCAAAACCCGCATCTCCTTTTTCCCGGCTGCAAAAGGCTGCATCCCACCCCCATAACATTACTCATAATTCCGATTGGTTTGAAACTTCTCATGACAAATATGATACCCACCACGTTGCACTCACAGAAAATGGGCTTATTTGAATGAACTGGTGCTAAGCAGTATGCAAGTTTTGCCCAATGAAATAGCCAGAGCTGCAGCTGTGTTGTCCACCTTGTCCCCCATGCTTTTCCACTCCCACCGACGTATTTCCGTAGATCTCGCTGGCTCTGGCTAAGCCTCTAGCTGTACCGACTCTGAACACGAACGAGGCTAGTGGCGGATCCTTTTCTGCGTCTGTACAATGGCATCTGTTGTGCTTTGCACCTAGCCACACCTTCGACACACCTTCGAGGACGCAAAGTCATTTGCTAATTAGACAACGCAAATTACTTGACAGAAAAACTAACCATGCCCTCGCACAAAATAGCAATGACAGCTGGCGCCAGTCGCGAAAGCATGGTGCACCGTCTGCATGATAGGGCCCAATGTGTAGCCTTCGAGAAAAAATAAATAAATAAAATGAATAGCTATGGTAGCCTGCATGCGGATGCCAGTCTATTGTTGGTCTATAGCGAAAACGCGAACGATATGACCGTTTTCAGCTTTCGTATTTCAAGATGGAGGATTTACATGGAGTGTCAACCCCAGTTAATGTGCATGCAAATGCGAAATTTCAAGCCAATACGGACTAACAGAATTAGAGTGGTGGTTAATATTTATGAGAAAGGACAAGCTTGTCAACAGGTAAAGCAGATTTTGATATTGAACAATAAAAACATTCCACATTGTACCTTTAACCATTATCAGTGTTTCCCACAGAATTTTCTGAAACTATGGGGGCTCACCATTTCAACCCCCCCCCCCCCCCCCCCCCAAAAAAAAAAAAAAAGAAATTGGAATTGAGTAGTTGATTTTTTCATTGATTTTTTCATCGATTTGTCAAGTAATCAATTACAACTTTGTGTTTTTAAATAAATCAATGTTATACAAAAGGTCTCTCTGGCCCAGCCATTGTCTCTAAACTCTTTTAGCTTATTACAAAACTTTAGAACTTTGTAATCAACACTCTAAAATTTTGGCTTCTTGGCATCTAAACTCATTGTCATATTTGTAACATTAGGCTATGTAATGTTTACCTCACTCACGTCAGATCATGCGCTACGTAACTTTCGTAAGGCACTTCCGCGCAACGATCTGATGTTGAAGCCCATCAGAGAGATTTCAAGCCATTATTCTCTAACCGGACCAATCAGGGCCGCTAGCTGCTGTAGAGGGTGTGACGTAGCGAATAAGCAACTGTTTTGAATCCAACCAATCCAACAAACGTAACCAGCATCATCGGTTGGTTTCGATGTGGTTGGCTGCAGTGTACGTCAATTAAATTGATGGACAAGCCGTTTGCCCAGTTAGATTCAAGGATTTCTGGCTCCTGAAATATCTCGTCTATCGCTGAATATCAGATGAACGCGCATAGCGCTACATCTGACGTGAGTGAGGTAAATGTAATGTTACATCAGTGCAAAATCATTGTAGCATTAGGCCATACACATGGCACAATGTTAACTTATTGTAAAACCTGAATGCCATGAATAAAATTAAACTTTACAAATAAAGGCTATTTGTTCTTAGTTTTAGCTTTTAAAAGCCAAAACGATTACACGGCTATCAACAGGAAAAAAAATAACCTGGGAATACAGAATAAGCCCAAATGTCTTCACAGTAGCCTGCAAGACGTAGAGACAGAGGAAGGGAGGGAGCGTGTCTGTGTCTGTCAGCAGCGTGCGCCAAGCGCATTTGAGAGAGGGAGTGAGTGAGTGACTGTCTGTGTGTTTGCTGTCTTAATTGTAAATATCATAGCCTACATAGGCTACCCATAACCGGCATCTCATGCCAACGGATATTTGATAAATAGATTAAAGATATTTTGTTACAGTATTCAAATGACATTAACAGCCACTCAAAGGCGACATCTTTGTCATTTTGTAACTAATTAATGGCTAACCTACTTCAGGCCTCAGAGCGGCACAGGTTTGCGCATCACTTTCAACGTGTGTGTCAGCGCGTGTGCGAGATTGGAGAGGCGCAGCGCTGTAGATTCGAAAAGAGCTTTATGATATTTTTTCCACCTCAAAGAGGGCCTGAATAAGCGATAAGTCTGCATAAGTAATTAAAAGTAATGCAAAACTAAAGAGAAAAACTGAAACAGTGGTAGAATATGTGTTGGAATAGCGGATTTTTTTTTTCATCTCCGTACGAACTATGGCGGCTCTCAGGAAACCATGGCGGCCCGCCATAGATTAATACATGTGTGGGAAACACTGCCAAAAAAAAACAGAAAAGTAGATTTACAGTAATGGCAAAATGCAAAGGTCAGATAAACAAGAACAGGGCAGGGCAAAAACAAACAAACAAAAAAAAAAAAAAAAACAGCAAAGGTGAGGAGAAAAGAAAAAAACAGGCAAAAGTGTAAAGGGCAAAAATGCTCAACAAAAGAATAGCACAGTTCAAACAAAATAAGTTCAAGACAAGTTCAAGGCAAGCAGGGACCAGGGGCGTTGCACCAAATTCTGGGCCCTGTGCACAAGCACTGGCCATGGAATACCAACCCAAAGCCATAAACTTCCTGCCTGATAAAGCCCTGACCCAGCTACAGGACTGTTTTTGCCAACACTGAATCTAGTGTCTTTGAACATTAAGACCTGCAGACACAGTATTAAGTTACATCAAACCCTGCATGGATACTGTCACCACAGTAAAGCAGGTCAGTACCATCTGGTAGAGCAGAGCAAATGTTGCTGTTCTTGTCCTTAATGTGACCGTTTTGGCTTTTGATCTTGTCTAAAGTCCCCAGGTTCTCAAAGTCTGCAGCATTCTGTCCTTCTTTTGGCGAACTGTAAAAGTAACGTTGTCTATCTTTGCACTAATAGCCAAGGTCGGTTTGATCACTCAGGTCTTGAACCTGCCACCTCTTCAACTACAAGAAACCCATGGCATGGGAGTCGAACTCTCTAACCACTAAGCCAAAAAGCCCAGGATTCCAACTCAGTGATAGTATAGTTTGCATCCATTACAAATTCTTTATTTGTCCTTCTTTGTCCTATAGTCCTATAGTAATAGACCATATAGTAATAGAACAGCTTCCACCCATATGTAAAAGATTTATATAAATCTTACATTTTTCCTATATGTTGTCTTATGTATTGTATAGGGGACTCAAAGCTCATATCAATCAATCAGCTAGGTGTGCGTTCACTATAAAGCAACCACTACCTTTAACTTGTTTAATACCTGCTCATTGCCAACATCAAGCTCAAGTTGAAGATGTTCAGGCCACAAGACCAATGGCAGATGATAAATATTTCAAAGAGCAAGGAATTTATGTTGAGTTTGCTCTGCTGAAATGTTGGGGTTTACAGTGCACTCCTGTGCTTCTAAATCAGCCTGAGCAAGAGCTTACTAGCTCAGCTGTGGTTTCCTGTCTAACTCGTGCAGCAAAGGTGCACCAACTTCTCAATGTCAAATAGCTCTTTTCCTTACAATAATAATGGCACTGATGTCATACTAATGCTTTATATAACAAAATCATATTTTGCGGTAATATTTAACACACCAGTAGGGAAAACCGTTACCCTGAGTAGCTAAATGACAAACTGTCCAAAAAATTGACTTATGAAGCATAATAAGCAATTCTCCTCATCTTCTTTGACTAAAACTCTGCCCTAACAGTTAACGTGTAGGTCTATGTTATTCTCACATTACGTTTATAGGACTACTAATAGACAGAGGCTATAAGGCTTCTAGGGCGTTTGCCAGTGGGTGGGACAATCAGATTGTTTTCACCTTCTGAGGTAGCGTCTCTTCCTTTCATTTTCTCTGTCGACCATGTTGTGACGCATTGACTTTTCAGATGGTGAGTGAAATTATTTATCGAAAAGAGGAGTGTAAGGCATTTTTTTTTAAAAATGTAAATAAGAATAAAGATAGCATATTAACATATACAAGTCTAGTAATTCAAAGGACCTCCTATACTGTCTTTGTCATGGGTTACACAAACTGTCTGGTTAGAATTTATATATCTATCATTAGGTAATCAGAAGTCTCTAATTTACTTTACATTGGTGAAAAGTTTTTTCTCACTTAATTTATAATAAATATAATACCAGTCTAGCGTTTTTCCCAATGTTTCCTAAAAGTTCTCGACATTACGTGTAGCTTGAGGCAGGCTATTAGTTCATGCTTTTCACTGCGAGCAGGAACTTATTATCTCCGCCGTGGTTTCCTGTTCAACTCATGGTTTTTACTCTATCAAAGGTGCAGCAATATCATCTCTTTCACTTTTCAATGTCATACAGCTCTTTTCCTTTTTTAATTAGCAAGTAGTAATTTTATACCAATGTTTAATGTAACAAAAACATGTTCTGTGGTAATATTTACCACAGTAGTAAGCAAACAATGTTGCCCTGTGCAGCTAAATGGCAAACTGTCTAAAAATTGTGTTCATTTATGTGACTTGGCATGTCTGTCGAGTAGACACTGCTGCTTCATTGAGGTAGATAATAAGCACTTCTCCTTAGCCTTGGCCCGCCCATACTTCCTGCTGCTGCATGAAATTTTGCGATCAAGTCAGTATGGCCAAGGAGGCAATTTCTCAGCTCTCGAGTCCAGAAAAATCAGGACCCAATAAGAAACGAGCAGGCTGAAGGAGGCGAGGTTATACGATAACTCTGTCCAGCTCTGTCCCATGACACTGATAGAAATTTGATAGACTTTTAAATGAATCCTGCTCAGAATTCCTGGCCAGTGCTAGTTTTGCTAGACCACAATTCATTTCTGAACATGGTCCCGCAAAACAGGCTATGTTATTCTCACATTACATTACATTTAAAGGACTGCTAATAGGGCTCATAAGGGTATTTTGGGTGGGAAAATCAGATTCTTTTCACCTTCTGGCTTAGACTTTTCCTTTCATTTTCTCTGTCGACCGTGTTGTAATACGTTGGATTTTCAGATGGTGTGTGAAATCATTTATCAAAAAAGAAGAATGTTTGACCATTTTTAAAATGCAAAGTCTATAAAGACAGCATTCTTTGCATAGTCACCTCACTATCAATTGACCATCTCATCCTTATCAAAGTAAAACAAGGTGCATCAGTGAAGGCTGCCTAAGAGGAAAACCATTTTCATTCATTTTTAGTCTAGGTTTACTGTCTGAAAATTCATTATTACCATGAAATGGACAATTTCAAAATGCTGAAATTAGGTTAATCAACATGACTAGACCTACAGTATGGACGCACTGGCCTTTATTAATTCCTCTTTCTTTCTTTCTTTGACTAGGCAATAATTAAAACATGGGCTCTATGGAGCTACATGGCTAAATGTACTGTTTCCCCCCATTAGATGTTTTTTTGGAAGTTGGACATAGGTTAGCTATCAAAAGTGAATTAAACAAATACCCACACTCTTTCAGTTTATCAAAACACAAGCCTGTTTTGCCTGTGCCTCGGAGGAATGAGGAGACTGCATGTCAATGTTACATCAAACGAAAACACCTATAAATTTTGTTCCTAGATTATTTATACAATCTTTGTCCCCTATATCGTAAACATTATTGCAATTTTAAGACTAAAAATTATATTAAAAGAAATGTAGGAATTTGTGGAGCAGCTCCATTAAACCCAAGCCATTTTGGACTTGCCCCCGAGCGCCCCTAGGTGCAATACCACGCTCGGAAGTGCTCCGAGAGCGAAAATTCTCCCTTTATTAAATTTTTTCTGATCTTAGCTTAGCTAACAATCTCCGCCTGTATTTATATATTTTTTGCTATATTCAAACCAAATAACTCCCTACATGTTTGTTATTTTTTAAACATGTTTGTTACATGTTTTATTGGCAGACAGTTTTATCCAAACTGACATACAGTAGTCTAGGCCTAGGCTAGATTACAAAAAGTGAGAGAGGATTATAGCAAAAAATGCCCTCATTTATTGCAAATCTTTATTATAAGTCTTTGGTGTTGCATAACCAATTACATGTTCATGCTATTTAGAATAACCGACTGTAACTGTAATTCTTTCAGTATGCAGCAGAGCTGTTTCCAATGGCGAGTGGACAAACTGGTAAGTCCTGCCATTCTTTATTAACCTGTTTTCAACTTTATTCAGTTTAGCTTACACTTTAGGACACATTTTCTCTCATAGCTTGATAAAATGGAATCAATAATATTAAAAGCTTCAGTATAGCATATTCTGATATGAAGCTGAAAGGGGACATGGAATGGATTAATCATAGCCTGACACGCCAGACTATATCATAAGAACGTATAGTCTGAAGACCACTGATAGACTGTACCTCAATGGAGGGGCGGGTGATTGTGTTGTCTTTCAAACTGCCTCTCCACGTAACAGGCTAGCGTTCCGGCCAGTGGAGCCAGCTGGTATATCAAACTTTTCCCGTAGCCCGTAACACGGCAAAGACATCTTTTTCAGAACGAAAAACTTCAGTGCACTTTCTTGTTTCACTTTCAAAAAAAATGACAAGTGCAATTCGTCCAAAACTAAAGCCAAAGACGATTCTGCTCTGGTTTGAGCAGGGCTGTCGTCATCGTACAAAGCCCGCCTTACGATTTCCTGTACACATACCGTGCTGTGATTGGTTATCCGCCGCCAGAGGAAGGATACAACGGGTTTCTATCAGTGGTGTTACGGCATGGGCTCAGTTCACACACCGTAACATAATAAGGGACAAGACAACGGACGTACTAAATAAATATAATTTATTGAATAAGAATATAAATTAATACCAGGTCCCAAAACCAATATTAAACTAAATGTCTAGGGGATGTTGAATGCGGTGTAGTGCATGTATGGATGTAGTGAGTGTCTAGTAGATCAGTATAAGAATGTTAGCTGTAAAGAAAGATGCAAAGTTAATGAGTGAGATCATGAAGATAAAGAGAAAGTGCCGGTGTGAGAAGTAAGTCAAAAGTGCCTGCATGAAAGAAAAGAGTGCCTAACTGAAACAGAGAGAGAAACCATTTTATAACCCAACCCCCTGAGTGCAGGTGAAAACCATAGAGCAATTAAGCTACTACTAGACCTAGGCCCAACACTATCCGTGCACTGACAGTGCCAGACCCATAGGGGTCATAGTTTGACTCAGGTGGGCGTCACAGTGGCCTCTAGACGTATCTGCTGTGCAAATTCAAATTTGCTACCGCTAGGGGTACGTCTAGAGTTCTAGGCTAGATTAATCAAGTATTTTACCTTATTCTTTGATGTTAAAATAGACTACAGTTTATTTTAATTTGTCCAAAATAAGATCAAGTGATATTTTACAAGCCTAATTAACTCATATCATCTGTTCAATACACATCATATTTAGGATGTGTATTGAAATTGTACTTTTGCCTATATGATGCCCTCTCTGGCAGCCTCAATTCAACTGCAATGGCTTTGTGCTATTTGACATCACTTGTAGGCTTCTTTCAAATTCGGCCCTGTTTTAGTGGGCATTTCTAAATTTAATATTTCCCTATGTAGGAGGGCACAACAATGCTTCATGTTCATGATAACTCTTTGACCAGGCACAACCTCTCCTAATTCATAAAAGCCAATGTAAAAGTGATTTCCATTCTAGGTCTCCTTTAAGGTGAATGGAATTTGAAATAGGCTCCTCCAAGGTCCTTCCAGGCAACGCTGCCTTCACTTTACAGCTCTTCTTAGGTGTGGCCATCTGTGTCTGTGAAATAAGTCAGTTGAAGAGTACAGTAATCTGTAAAATTTACACAGTCACACACACAAACTTATACACATATGCATGTATAAATGCATTGTATAAGTATGCACACTGGCACAATGAAAACACAAAGATCTACAGCAGCCAGGCCAATGGTACCCTTTCTCAGCTGGGGTGAAGGGTTGGTTACAGTACCAGTAGTCTAGCAGACATTTTTCGGACCCAGAAATGTTGAGTATCCTAAACTTTTATGACTGATTTGTAATCTACTGGATGGTAGATATTGTATCGGAAAACTGGGTTACTGCTAGGGTTGGGACATGATTTTCGAATATTCGAAAATCGACAGTGTGTTCGAATATCGAATAGTTAAATCGAATACTGTTTCCGCCATATCATCATAAAAATAACAAAAAACGTTTTGAAAAAGACGTTTCCTAACCAATGTTTCATGCAACGCGCAATTTAGCCTGAAGGTGCCGCTTGCTTGAGTGTGCCTGCGACGTCAGTGCCATCGGAGCGAGTAGCCTATTCTCCGCAGCTGGATTAGACTGCGCAACCGCCTCCATCCTGAGCATGTGGACATGTTATTTTTTTTAAAGAAAAATTTCCTGTTCAATTGTTGTCATTATAATTCCAGCCTATTAGGCTACTGGTAAATATTGTAGCCGTCCAGGCAGTTCATTCAGGCCGTTTCAGTTGCGCAAAGAAGGAAGCCGTTTATTTTCTGAACTTTGATTTAAGATAGAAATATGTTGTACAGAAAGTCAAAGTCTAATTAAAAAGTAGGCATACTATGCTCATAAGGCTAAAAACCTTTTTGTAAGCGCTTATGTAGCCTACGTTAAGCAACGTGTTTGATAAAGTAATTACTTTGAATGTTTACGATGGGGGGGGGGGGGGGGGGGGGTCGATTTTCGAATAATATTCGAATACTTTTCATCGATTTTCGAATAGTGTTTTTACCCAAAATTCCCATCCCTAGTTACTGCTGGAAATGATGTTGATGGGTAGCCAGTGGGTAGTAGTCCCCCCGTGGGTGAGCCCTATGTTCCCACAGCTGTATGTTCCCACAATTCTGTTCCCACAGCCAGTGATGGGCAAGTTACTACAAAACTGTATTGCGTTATTACTTGTTCCTGACATTTATTATAATATTACTGTTTTGAAAATGTAACGTGTTACACTATTGTTGCATTACCTTTAAGTTACTCTTCAGGCCCTCCGGTAGCCTATGACCCTCACTTATTTGGTATGTTGAGAATGAAAAGCGGAGACTGTAAAATTTTGTATTCATTCTGGCACAGCAGATGTCCCAACAGCCCTATATTCCCACATTTCTAAGGATTTTTTATTTTTCTACAGAACATTGTGGAAATTAGGCCCGATGTTCCCACAGCCCGATGGTCCCACATTACTAAGAACTATTTTGAAAATTAGACCCTGTTTTCCCACAACAATATATTTTCCCATATGTGGCTGGGCATGAGGTTGAGATGTTCAAGTGCAATTTGAGTTACAGATTCTGAAAGTGTAGGGTCTAAGCTTTCTAACAATGTCTTACACTTGGAAATCCAATAACATTTGAAGAAGTTGTAGCCATTTGAAAGTGTACACATGTCAGCGCTACAAACTGAGAAAACTGGAAAGAAAGATTTATGTCTTGGTCACTGAATAATGGGAGGGAACCCCATTATTAGGCCCTCTCCCCTGTCACGGTAGTTTAGGCCCTATCTAGTTAGCATACAGCAGTTGAATTAATGACCTGGGGTGCGTTTCCCGTACAACGATGAATGTTAGCATTCTACCATCAAAGTACGATGTTCGTGGGAACTAGGTAGGTGCTCAGCTATGGGTGTTTCCCGAAAACGCCTACAACATGGTAGACTACTATGTAAGTTTCTACCATGTTGGTATGTACCACCATAGTTCCTACGGCTACGACCATGTTTGCAGATGTTTTCGGAAGTGTTCGGAGACAATTCGGGCGCATTCACGGTAGGAAGCATGCCAGTCCCGTTTATACATTTATGTTGATATAGTCCAGTGTTTCTCAAACTGTGGGGCGGGCCCCACTAGTGGGGCGCAGACACATGACAGGTGGGGCGCGAGACATCTTTCTGCGATCGACCAATGGCCGCACCATGACCCCCGAATTCACAGCTATCGTCAGATATGCGCGTATGACAGTAAATTGAGCTTTCCAACTGTTATTTGCAAGTTGCTGTGATGAAGGGCTCGAGAGAAATTTGGCTTTGAATTAGTAACATTAAAATTCTAACATGAACGAAAATCCTGCACTCGCAAAGTATTCCTCACAGAGATATTGTGCGCAAATTGAGCCTTCCAGGTGGGGCGTGAAAATTCTCTGCCCTCCAAAGTGGGGAATGACAGAAAAAGTTTGAGAACCACTGATATAGTCAGTTAATAACGGCGGTTACATGGACCTGTGATCAATATAAGATTCAATCAAGTCATATGCCAAAAGTGGTCTAGTTTATCTTCACCTTCGAGTGAAAATACAAGAAATAATAACGACAGGAAATTATATTGGCAAGTAGGCTAGTCTAATTAGATGTGAGGAACCTTTCCTGTACGTGCAGCAGGTCGCCTAGTGGGTTAAGCGCACAGCTTTGACTTACATTCATTAGAGCAGTCGAAGGTTCAATGCCAGGTGATTATTACAAAATATCTTCTTACTCTGTGTCTAAATTATTATATTTAAAACAATACAAGATAAATAAACTGAAATTATTATCCATTTGCTTGGGCATAGTTAACGCATTCGTGCCTATAACAATTCGCCTGTCCCCGCTTGTTCCATGCAATATTATCTTTGAATTTGAACGTCTACTGATTGATAACACTCACATTAACAACGAAACCATCTAATTTCCTAATTGAATAGGCCTGCCATTACACCTGTTATCACCAATAATCACCACCTGGAAACTTTCTCCAAATCAAAATTCTTCCTAAAAAATAAAGGAGAGGACAACAGAAACAGATCCCACACACGTTCACTGAGGTGGTATTGAACTCGCAGGAATCACCATTATACGCCTCAAAGGCGCACTGGCTTATCCATTTACGCCACCAGTCATCACAATCTATTCTTTATCTCTTGCCTAATTTAAATCATGACAATACTCAAGGAGATTAACGTGGCCTATAATATTAATAATTAACAGGAAATCACATTGTCAGTTTCTCATCATTACTCATCATTGAAGTGTTTTTAATCAACAATTTCATTGTCTCCAAATTTACCCAACTATGGGATGTTCAACGCCCTCTGTTGACTACAGTGTTGTAGTAAGATACTAACTTGTTACGGGAGGAGAAGAGCTCTCGTAGGTACGGATCAAGTTACGAAGTTGTTTACGATATAGCGCAGGAACCATGATTTCGAGAAACAAGGACATAGTAGCTACGTACATCGTAACATGGAGGTTTCACCTCCATAGTATCGACGAGCATTTTGGGGAACACCTCTCTTGTAGTTTCATGGTTCCCACGATGTTGGTAAGCCCCAGTTAGCCCGTAAATAGCTCGTAAATGTTTGGGAGACGCTCCCCAAAATGCTCGTCCATACTATGGAGGTGAAACCTCCATGTTACGATGTACGTAGCTACTATGTCCTTGTTTCTCGAAATCATGGTTCCTGCGCTATATCGTAAACAACATCGTAACTTGATCCGTACCTACGAGAGCTCTTCTCCTCCCGTAACAAGTTAGTATCTTACTACAACACTGTAGTCAACAGAGGGCGTTGAAACATCCCATAGTTGGGTAAATTTGGAGACAACGAAATTGTTGATTAAAAACACTTCAATGATGAGTAAGACTTGGTTATATACTGACAATGTGATTTCCGTTAATTATTAATATTATAGACCACGTTAGTCTCCTTGAGTATTTTCATGATTTAAATTAGGTAAGAGATAAAGAGCATTTTGAGATGGCGTAAATGGATAAACCAGTGCGCCTTTGAGGCATATAATGGTGATTCCTGCGAGTTCAAAACCACCTCAGTGGACGTGTGTAGGAGCAGTTGCTGTTGTCCTCTCCTTTATTATTCAGGAAGGATTTTGATTTGGAGAAAGTTTCCAGGTGGTGATTATTGGTGATAACAG
Source organism: Sardinella longiceps (assembly GCA_027497455.2). NCBI lineage: Eukaryota > Metazoa > Chordata > Actinopteri > Clupeiformes > Clupeidae > Sardinella > Sardinella longiceps. The sequence goes on from JAODXP020003491.1 coordinate 34,068, forward strand.
GTGTAATGGCAGGCCTATTCAATTAGGAAATTAGATGGTTTCGTTGTTAATGTGAGTGTTATCAATCGGTAGACTTTCAAATTCAAAGATGATATTGCATGGAACAAGCGTGGAACAGGCGAATTGTTATAGGCACTAATGCGTAAAATATGCCCAAACAAAATTGATAATAATTTCAGTTTATTTATCTTGTATTGTTTTAAATATAATAAGAATTTAGACACAGAGTAAGAAGCTATTCTGTGACAATCACCTGGCATTGAACCCTCGACTGCTCTAATGATTGTGAGTCTA
>JAODXP020003494.1:0-33607 GCA_027497455.2 Sardinella longiceps
AGGAATGATCGTACGCACAGATCTATGCTCAAGTACGGCTGATAAATGAGCCCCCTGGTCTTTCTCCTGCTTGTGTCTACTTCCTTGTTGTGTCACACGATCAAGTGTTTCCTGTCTTAGTTCCTGACTCCCCTGTTCCATGTGCTTTTGTTTGCTTCCTTCATTGTTCTCACCTGTGTCTTGTGTCTACCCAATAAGTTCTCACTTTGTGATTGGGTTGCCCTGATGTCTACGCATTTCCCCTGTTACCTTGTTAGTGTCTTTGTCATTTCATTGGTTAATTTTTGTGTCTGTGTTGTACCTGTGTTCCTTGGTGGTTCGTCTGTTCTGTGTGCCGTGTGTTTTCCCAGTGAGTATCTCTGTATATTTTTCCGTGCCTTGTTTCCGTTATAATTGCTAATTTATTAATTTGAGTTTATATAGTTTGAGCGCTACCTACAGTCTGTGCTGGGGTCCTGTTTACATTCCTGACACACTGTCCTGTCAAGTTTGCCATCGTCGTTGACTCCTCAACAGGCAAAGACAAAATACAAGAGCTTATCAGGCTACAGACTTGTGAAGTGTGGAAGTTGAAATATGTGCAGACTGAGGAATGCTATGGTGATCTTAGGACAAAAAGTCTTATTGTAAGTGCAGAAACTGTAGGCTATCAGATACAGGGTGAAATGAGAAAGGCAGCAATAGCCAGTATCAAGTCCAGTCCACCTAGTGTGTATGGTATGTATGTGTGGAGGGACAAAGGGCATAGTACCGAGTGTAGTGTTCAGCATAAACTCAAGCACAGAGATCAATCTCTCATCTATATTTCTACTATAGATCTACTGTATAATGGGTTAGTGCAGTCAGTTCCATTGATGATAGTGGAAGCCAATTGTTACTGCAGATAAGCTTTTGACTTAACGCATCCAGTGTAGCCTCAAAAAAGAGCTCAAATGTTTTCCCACCCCTGGTGTATGCAAAATTTGAAAGCAAAGCTAAGATTTTAAAGAAACAGCCCATGTATTTTTGACATGACTTGACTTAATGATTCCATAGCCAGTGTAGCCCTAGGATTAGTATAGTAGATAAACTTAATAAAAAAAAAAAAAAATGAAACACCTCTTTGTGCTTGACTCCTTAATATTGCCTGCAAATTGGAAGATGCATTGGAAGCAGCAGTCATTCTTTCTTGACTGACAAGTTAGTCTGTTGAGTTATGTATCCCTTTCACATAATGTATCCCTTCCATGAATATGGGACCATGCTTGTCTGTCTGCCTGGAGGACAAGATTGACATTCTACTACTTAGGACAGAGACCTCTAAACTGACAGTACAACTTGATGACTGGTGGACAAAAATGACGTCTACACATGTTTGATACTATTTATCTGAAATTTTAATTTTATTTTTTAGGTGTAGATACTGTGGTCATAGTATTGACCTATCTCTTGGATATTGGAATGAAGATTCCGATAATCGGAAGTTTTTTAAGAATATGTAAGTCTCTGCACGTCTCTCTCTCTTTCTCTGACACACACACACGCACATTTGAGTCTACAAGTTCAAAGTTATTTCACAGTCATAGTTCCATGACCGCTCCCATGATCACACCCATGAGTTTTGAACACTCTTAGCAAGGGGCACCTATTGAGCATAATACATTCAGTGTGGAAGTTGAAATATGTGCAGGGATGCTATGGTGATATTAGGACAAAAAGTCTTATTGCCAGTGCAGAAGTATTTGGCAAGTCTACGTAATTCCAAGACTTTGGGGGAAAAAAACTAAAATGATACACCTCTCTGGTCCCTCTCCCAGTCTCTACTATGCTCCTCAACAGCCTTTCTCTTGTCAGCAGCTGTGATCAACTGGCAGATATCCCTCCCTCTGAACCTGATTGGTGGAGGGGGTACAGGGGGCGTTGGATTTTTGCAACGACAATTACAGGATTTGGATGGAGCTAGAGAATTTTGGGTTTTTCCTAAATAGCCTTTTTCATGTACTACTTCCAGAATAACATGACAAATTCTACGAAATTTGACTTTAAAAGAGTTGCCGAATACAGCCTTAAGCTAAATGCAGTTTATAAAGGAAGAAGAATGAAACAATAGTCAATTGAAATCAGCCGGACCTTCAAGCGTACTGTACAAACTGGGTCTGGTGAACATGTATAACTGGTGAACACAGTTGACACATTTTTGATAGTTATTGACTGTTTGTCTGAAATTTTCTTATTAATTTTTAGGTCTAGATGCTGGGGTCATAGTATGGAACCATCTCTGGGATATTGGATTGAGGATTCCAATACTCAAAAGTTTTTTAAGAACATGTAAGTCTCTTTGCACACATCCCTCTCACACAAACACCAAACATACACGCACACATGCGCACACACACACAACCATACATTTGTTTATCACATCCATGACCTCTGAACCACCATAGAAAGGGCTCCTAGGGACACCTATTGAGCATATATGCTTTCAACCTCTTTAGTACATTCATTCAATACATTATACAAAACAATATGGCACTGTAAAGATAGACTGTGGTCTGTCATATGTTACATTTACATTTATGATTTCAGTAGAAGCTTTTATCAAAGCAACTTTGCCAACTATTAATTATATCTGGTCCAGTCTTCTTCAGAGCATCTTAGGATGAAGTGCCTTTATCTAGGGCACCAGGATTGCAGTCGGGGTTGAAACCCACAATTTCCAGACTTCTAGCATGCTAACCACTACACCACTGCTGCCATTGCAGATGTGGACATACAGTATTACAATTGACATACAGTACATTTATTGGGTGACCCAATGTTGCATTCTTTCATATGGATTCTTTGATTTCCCTACCTACCGCTCATTAATTTGTCTTTTCATGTTTTAGTGTTGTCCCTGTATGGGACCAACCTACCCATCTACAGGGACGTGACACCTGGGATCAACGTGTTCTCTGTCATTACTGGAAATACACTGGGCTCTCACGAGAGCTTCTGGACACTTCTAGCCAAGCAGATTAACTTGGTGAAAGTGCCTTCAGTAGAGGACTGTGATGTCATCCTGGCTGTCTGTCCAATCGTTTCTCGAGTTGGAACAGACATCGAAGCAGCACTTTCTTTCGTTCCAGGTAAGTGTGAAAAGGGACTCACCCGCTGCATTTGTTTTACATTGCTTCAGCATACAGTTTGAAGTTGATAATTCACACTTGTAAAATGAGACACTTTTTAATTGAGTAAATTGTTATAGAAGCATAGTCATGTATGTGTGCACTTTAAAGGTCTGGGGCTTACTGTGTATACAGTCAGTACTCAATGGATATCAGTATGGTGGCTCAGCAATCAGGGCTGTAGGTTAATTAGCTTTTCAAGGGGTGAGCTCCATCATGTTTCCGCATACATGTTATTAGTGGGACTTTCATTTGGTACAAAAATGATAAAAATATGTTCAGAAATGAGAGCTAGACTGCTAATACCACTTCAAAACAAATACATACATGAATTGCCCTGTGACTTCACAATGTTAACAGTGCTAATATGACAATGTCCTTTACACCCAAACCTTTATTCAAGCTAGATTAAATGCCTGTCTTCCATAGATGTTGACTTTAATAGACATGGCTGTCTCCATTTCACTTTATGCTGATCAAATTGTCAATCTTGATGTGCAAGAGTTCTCCTTTGACTGAATGCCGAGAACTCCCCTTTAAGTCACAAGAATCTTTTACAAAATGTTGAATTCTACTCTCCTACTAACTAACTAAGAATAGTTTAATGTACAGTAACTTATTTTGCAGCTTGCCGCCCTGCAGTCCTAGTGGTATTCCACCACACCAATGACGGAAGTTATGTTGTGCCAAACACCAGCCGATTTGCTAAAGGGAGGGATATTCAAACAGTGGACTGTTTGTTTAATGATGATGGACTATTACGAACTTGGCAAAATGATGAGGCTCTCAGACATGCAGTGGAATATTTGAAGCCATATCAGAAGAATAAAACGGTGAGTTGTAGGATATAATAAAACAAATCCTGTTCATTTTAAACAGCCTGCACAGGCATGTGGTAGGCCTAACTGTGTCTTTTACTTTTTTGGGGTTCCATTTGACAACTATTTATTTCATAACTTAAAGGTACAATGTGTGACATTTTTAATGTTCAATATCAAAATCTGCTTTACCTGTTGACAAGCTTGTCCTCTCTCATAAATATTAACCACCACTATTAATTCTGTGTGTCCGTATTGGCTTGAAATTTCGCATTTGCATTCACATTTACTGGGGTGGACTCTCCATGTAAATCCTCCATCTTGGAATACAGTCATATCTTTCGCGTTTTCATCCACATGCAGGCTACCGTAGCTGTAATATGTGATTTGAAATGCATTGCACTTAATTTTTTCTTGAAGGCTACACATGTCTCATGTTAATCAGCCTTTTTTAGCACAGCCATGCATCTTTCTCATTGCCTGCACTTTATGCATTTTAACCCTGCCAGCCAATAACCACCACCTCCACTGCACTGCCACTATCCTCCACTCCCTGCTCACCACCACAACCACCCCACCAACCACCTGTTACCCTCTATGACCTTTCACCCCTGCCTCATGACCTTTGAGCCCAACATCTACACACAGTGTAGCCCATCATAGCCCAGTATGAGGGTAATAACTAAAAGGGATATGTTTACGGTACATTCTCACAGAATTTTGGGGGTGTTGTTACAGTTACACAGCCAGAATAGAAACAAAACCAGATGGGTATAGCCTCATTCCCAACTCCTACACACACTGTAGTCCATTATGAGGCTCACAGAATCTGGCGGGTATTGTAGTTACAAAACTGAATAAAAATAAAACTGGGTTGGGGAGAGGGGGACAGCATCAGTTACGGACCGCAAATTCGCATTTGTGGTGTGAATCTGGCCTTAAGACTTCCTCATTATCTGATTAAATGTCTAAAACTTTATTACAACTGTCAAGTGAAAGTGGAATGTGGAGTATCATTATGGTGAGATTTTTTTCAGTATAGTCAGACTACCTTATTATGTTAAATAAACTGTTTTGTTGTCTGCTTTCTAACAGATGCGGCATTGAGTGTCTTCAGAAGATTTATACAACATTGAGCCATAATGTGGACCGATTGTTCTAAAAACATAACATAGGAGTCATGTTTAGAGTTGTTGCCAATAATTCCTTTAAGTGAAGTTAATGCTTTAACTTTGTTGGTCACCAACGGTGGCTATGACTAGTAATACTGTATGAACAAACTCATGTTAGTTACCCTAAGAAACAAACACATTCTGTGGACAAGACATACAGAAGGGAATATGAAGTATTTAATTGTGTGATGTAATGTAATTATTAAAGTTAATGTCCAACCAAGTATACTTGCTATCTTTGATGATTTTATGTGTGTTTGTTCTCAGGCTTCAAGCTTTGATAGCCTGGCGAATGCCAAACTAAAATCACAAGTGATATTTAGTCTGGGGACCTACCTATTGCATTTCTCGTAGCGGAAGCATCGTTTACAGTTGTCCATAGCCGTTTATTGGGCGCTACGAATGTCTATCATAGCGTCTGTACATACCTCGGAGCCAATACCAGAGCCATGTGACGTTAAATGCAATCGAGGGCCGTACAAATCTCTTTTTGTTCTGCGATTGGATACCGAAAGCAGGCGAGAAAAACGGCCATGGTCACCATCCTGCTCTGCAGAGTGAAATTAAATAAGCGGACAAAGGAGCATGGGAACTCCCAGGCTAAAGCTTTGAGTCAGTTGATGAAAAAGTAAATGGCAAAGTATCATGTAGATTGCCAGCCATCCAATATTGTAAATGAAGGCCAGGGACTTTTGTTAATGTTAAAAAATCTAATCTGCCAAAGGCCAATAGAAATTAGATTATATTAGGAGCACCAGTTTTTAACCTGTTTCTAGGGAAAGAGCAACTGACTTTTCAGATGAAAAGATACACAGACAGTGTAAGGCTTCACTGTTTAATGATAGACTATTGACAATCTGAATATATAATATTTGATGAATGTAACAAATGGCCACAATACATTTGAAGAGTTCAGATGCAAAACCCCCTAAACACCATTTTTGTGAAAACTGAGTTAATGATATTGTGTGAATCCTGTATAAATCTAGAATATGTAAATGAAATGTTTTTGTGAAAAAAATAAAATAAAACCTACTCCCCGCCATGTCTAAAATATCTGTTTACAATCAAAACACTGTAAACGCCTGATAAAAAATGGCCTTTTTCTCAAAAAGTGGTCAAGTGGAGTTAGGGGGTTTTGCATCTGAACTCTTCATTTTATTTTTTTACTTCATGGTATGCTACATGAAAGAGAGCAGAGGGACGCAATTGACTTCCGGGCTGCAATTTGCCACCCCCTGACCCTAACGTAGACTAATTAAAAGTATTTGTGTGTGTGGCTTACTGTATACTGTACATGGGACATGAATAGGCCTACATGTATATGAAAATATATGGATGTAAACTATTTATATATCTATATTTATGGTAATGTATGTTGTGTAAGTAGATTATGTTATGCATCAACATGCAAAGGAAACTTGGACAAAACCTAAAAAAACATATAGGCTATAGCCTTGGCTACATCTTCCAAATCAGTTGAGGCTTTTCTTCAAGCATGTAAATGCCCCAGCAACTTGAGTTCATTTATGGGGGTTAAAAAAAATCAAAGCATGCCATAAAGCCATACAACATCTTATGAAGGCTCCAGTTTTAACCTAATTTTATTTCTTGTGCTCAGAGCCTCTCTTCCTGTGATTTCGCCACGCCCACTACCGGATGTCATTACACCCATTACTCAAGTTGCCTTTCGTGTCACTGCAAGACTTTCACTTTCGACTTGGAGTTGGAACGCCGCGTTCGACAATAACAAACATAGCCTAAAACTTACCACAAATATTTTTAAAAGATAGTCTATGCTGTCTTTAACTAAGCAAGCAGAGCTTAACACCGGAGACACACTGAAGACACTGGTGTTTTGGATGTAAACTAGGTCTACGTCTTCTATCGTGAAATTCAAAGACAACGTTGGTTAGCTTAGCCTTTTTAGCTCGCCACATAGCTTGCAACTAGCCTACATAGTGATTTGTTTATGTCCAAGAACTTTAGACAGTGTGCGGGAGTGTAGTCTATCACGTTTTCCCCCGTTCCTTTTTAGGATGAAGAGAATATTCGTCATCGAAAGTGGAAATACTCTGAATGCTAAGGAGCAGTTTCTGAAACGACTATCTAAGGAAATTAAATTCAAAGAAGTTAAAGAATCTGACTGTGATATAATCTTGTTACTCTGTCCAGTTATTTCTCGCGTGGGCACTGATATTGAAGCTGCTCTGAAGGAGTGTGTTAAAGGTAGGCAGCTGCACTGTCGCGGTGGGTTGAAGTCTTTCCAAGGAGGGAGGGGGGAGCACTTGCTTGATTGTTGTTGCTATCAGATATGTAGGCAACACATTATTATTAGGCTGCATTATATTAACGTTCTAATATTTGCAAATAATTTAAAACAAGAGTTCTCAACAAAACCTTAGCTGTTGAATATTCCTGTCCAATCCAAACTATGTTTAATGTACAGTCCGCCTATGTTGGTCCAATCCAGACGATGTTTAACGTACAGTCCGCCTATGTTGACAGTGTGTTGTTAATCATATGTGAACACCATCGTTTTACCTCATTTGCAGTATTAAAGTAGCCTATTATGTCATCTTTTAGCACTAGCACTTTCTGGCAAGTTACTTTTGATACACTTGCTAACGTGATTAATTTTGGTCTTTCTGTTTAAACATAGATGACCCAGAACCGAAAAAGTTCATCATTCTAGTGGTGCTTCACCATACATATGACAAAGAACATGTTGTTCCAGACAGTAACAAATATAGACAGGACAAAATATACATAGTGAACTGTCTATTCCATGAAGACGGAGGACTTCTCAAAGACTGTGATCTGAATAACAAAGCAATCAGGGAAACATCAGAAAACCTAAAGGATATCAAGGTAGGCCTACCTCATGCTCTCTTGTTTTGCTGCTTCAAGTTCACTATACTATATATTCACTATATACACTACTGAATATAATATGAGATTATGTATCATCAGCATTATTGTCAATATTGTCCTGACATTATAGAGGGAGTGTTAAATGGATTTATAGATGCCTCTACATTTTCAACATGTTTGAACATAATGAATAATAGTAGGCTAGATCTGATCTTTGTATTAAATAGATAGCTGTGTGCTGATTATAGGATGTTATTTTTCTATAAAGGTGAAAATCAGAAGAGAAAAAGCAAACAAACCTAAAAAGGTAGGCCTACTGCTCTTCGAAGGCTTCTTCTTCTTCTTAGCGTGGCCCAGGCGATCGGTGTCTGGGTCGCCCCAGGGTGGGTACTGGGTAGATGACCAGGGGGGAGGAGGCGTTGCCCGAGGGGGGCACAAATCTGACAGTGGGCCTACTACTAAATTGGCAGGGACGCTGCTAGAAATGGGCCCTATGACAGAAAATACTTTTGGGCACCTCAAATATTAATTTTAATATAAAAAAAGTAAGCAGGCTACAATCACAGTGCAATTAAGTGCCATATTTTTGGAATTGAGTATTCTGCTGATTATCTATAATATTGATTGAGTAATTGGATAATTTTGAGGTTTTAAACAGCAATATCTATAACATGTTATGCAAGACGAAAAGCCTGTTAAGATGACCAAGCCTTTGGTTATTATTCTTGACCAAAAAATGTTTTATCCCAACTGTTTAGGCTAATGTAAAAAAGAAAGAAAGAAAAAGAAACCATTGCCCCAAGGCTATTGGCTTCTAAAGTCTTTAAATTCATGTAATCTGACATTGTACCAATTAGTAAGTAAGTAAGTAAGTAAAATTTATTTCTAAAGCACATTTAAACACAGTTTACACTGACCAAAGTGCTGTACATAGGTAGGCTAATAGTAATAGCAAATTAGGCTCCTTGCAGCACAGCCATAGGCTACTCATGGCAGATGGCACAATCTTGCTGTGAAACAGGTCACATGAATGAAATTCAACTGGACGAATAAATGCTATTTGCCACTCGTTTTAAGTATTTAAAAAGTAAAGAAGATTGTAGGCCTATCTCCTGCATCAAATCAATAAGGAGTATGCTATGCACGATGAGGAGACAGGCAGGGAGCGTGTGTGTCTGCGTGCGCAACTGAAGGGAGAGAGGAAGAAAGGAAGAGAGTGGATGGCCAACTTGGTGCGTGTGCTTTCCAATTCTAATATTGTTAATCATTACTAGGCAACAAATTATTGCAAATAATAAAGTAGCGCTAATGTTAACATTATTTCGATTGTAAATTAGCTAGCGTTGACAGCTAACTTTGATGCTTTTATTTGGTGACTTTGGTGAACTGCTGTTAACGCGCAGATTTTTTTCTGTAAAGATGAGCATGACAGTTATAGTAAGCACGACCATAGGCTACAATACTCTCTATGAAACATTAAAACACGCACCTCCAGGTGTCCTACCCACGATCATGGCATGTATTCCAGTTGTCGGTTAATTTGCGTCTTCCCGTAAATTAGCCTACTAACGTCGGCGTAGCAACAGGTAATAGATGAGGCAGTAATATAGGCTACCGTATGCAACCTTCAGATGCCGCTATTCGACTTCAACGCGCAGTGATAATGATGCGGCCATGACTACTCACCTAGGTCTATGTTAAAAAAAAAAAAAAAGTCTGGGGAATGTAGGCAAGGCGGAGGGGCAGCTTTTGGCAAGGCGGCTGCCTTGCCTTTAAAGCGCTGCGGGAAACCCTGGGTTGGCAGGCACTTTGCAGCTGAGAACAATGAAAATGATCAATTGACTAATTAGGGGTGGTCTGTCATAGGCTACAGGGTAAATACTTAATGTGTTGGCTGCAGGTGTCTAGTTACCTGTTGCACGCCTCCATGAGAAACAGCCTGCTCTGAACATTAGAGCTAAAAAAAAAGTTAGCTTGGAAAAAGCATAATATGGGACCTTTAAGACTACAGATTCTTTATAGAGCTTACAAACATTTCCCCATAGACTTAAATTGGGCTTATGCCAAGCACCTGGCTCGTTAAGCATTTAGAATGTTTAGCCAGGTGTTTCTGGCCACCTGGAGCAACTGTTACTTTCTCAGAATAGAGGACTACAATCAACTGTCTTAAGACTACAGATCCTGTTCAACTTCCAGTTGTTATCAACTTTGACCCCCGCCAACTTTTCCTCTGTCCACAACTGTTTCAAAATAAAATTCCTCACTATATTAACTGATATTACATAATTTAACCATAGATATATACACTAGAAAGGCCGATGACAACAGTCGTCAATGAGAGCACTCGCGTTGCAGAGCCGCCATCTTGGAACAGCACTTCTCTCCTATTCAGCTAATGGATTTGAAGTCAACTCAGATTTAATTTCCCGTAAAGCTACAAATTTACAAGCGTTTGTTTCTTTTTTTGGTCATTACATGTTAGACACGTATCCACAATTTTATTAAATAATTTTTAAAAAATTATCGTAATTATTATCTTACTAATCCTGTCTATGCCATGTTTAAAAGTTAGTCTAATACCACAATCACAATATTTTTTAAATGGATAAATATGACTAAACAAATATTGTAGACCGGGAGAGGAAGAGAAGGCGATAAAACAGCCAAACAGGTGAAGTTGCAAGATCAAGCCCAACTAGCAGCAGCAGCTAACTGTAGCATAGCCCTCTGGTGTAGCCTACCAGCAACATTCTCTGCAGGAGTCTTCCGTTAGAGCACCAAGTTTTGTAGCCTGGGGTATCGCTAAGACTGTCGCTCATTTAAAAAAAAAAAAACATCACAAAGTTGTAGGTAAGTACCTTAAAGCGTCAGGCCACCATTCGTGGAAATAAGTTCATTTTGCACCTCCCCTCAAGTTAAGAAATTGAATTTTACCTTTTTTCTGTTCATCAAGCCGTTCTCCAAGCCTGGCGATACGACTTGCAGCTCTAGCCTAGCATAGTTGCTTGAATCGGATTTGAACAGCTAGCATCGTACCCGCTAGCATCACGCTTAAAAGTAATGAATATTTCCGGTAATTTTCCCATTTAAATGTCTTCTCATATCTAGTTGGAAAATATAATAATACTTGCAGAAAATGAAACGTGGCAATTTCCTCGGTTTAATTATCTTGGAACTATAATCCAGTTCGGCGTAATAATCAACACACGTAGCGAATGTACCATGAACTTGTGTTGTGTTTGTTGGGACTATTTTCGGGGGCTGCTTTGATATGAGTGTGCTGCTACGCCACGCGCATTGATCATTGCGCAGAAATGAGATATAGTTCCAAACCAATTCGTCCAAAGAAATCGCCACGTTTAATTTTCTGCAAGTATTATTACATTTTTCAACTAGAGATGAGAAGACATTTAAATGGGAAAATTACCGGAAATATATATTACTTTTAAGCGAGATGCTAGCGGGCGCGATGCTAGCTGTTCAAATTCGATTCAAGCAACTATGCTAGGCTAGAGCTGCAAGTCTATCACCAGGCTCGGAGAACGGCTTGATGAACAGAAAAAAGGTAAAACTCAATTTCTTAACTCGAGGGGAGGTGCAAAATGAACTTATATCCACGAATGGTGGCCTGACGCTTTAACTAATTGTTGAGGTGAGAGCAAACACTGATTTCAGCTCACTTTTAACAAAAAACAGGGACAGTTTAGGACTGTGGCATTTTGCTGTTCGCTAAGGCATCCGTTTTTAAAATCTGTCACTTTGAAAATTTGTATTAATAACATTTATTACGTATTTCATACCAGGTATGCTGAAACTTCTAAGCTGCCAAGGGCCAATGAAAAATTATGACCACTAATTGTTACCTGATTGCAAGTGATTTTTTTTTTGCTAATTTTAATATTAGGTGTCCTCACATTCTAGAATTTTGCTAGAATTTTGCGGTCCAGCGCCATCTTGAGGGTAGAGCGGGGGAAGAGCGCTACGAATTTCCCCCAGGCCAATGAGCTATGATGACAAACGCTGGGAATATTTAATACATTTAATGTCAAACTCCGGCGTTAAAGCAGTCAAAGCTCTTTACAGATCATGTATACCAGTCAAACTTTCGTTAAAAATGAAAATTACGAAAGTAACTGCTTTTTAAGATCTGCCGCGATTACTTTAAGTAGAATGGGTTCTAACTAGCCTGCATAGTTACATGTTGCCCTCTGCATCCAAATCGCTGTTTTTAAAATACTTAAAAGGCTCAACACAGCATGATACATCAGTCACAACATCATTACAGACCCTACACGTAGAATCGAGTATTTAAAACATCCGTAGTGTACGCAAAGACTGTTTGTGAACTATGCAATTCATAGTACTAACATGCTAGTTGCTAATACAACGTCAGGCTTATCCAGCAACTACCTTGTTACTACTGATGAATTGTAGTAGTAGTGCTGTAAATGTTAAGGATTACAAACAAATTGTTTGGGAAAGGGTACGAGAATTAGTGTCAAATGAGTTTGATGGAAAGAGCCTGGTGAAGGCTAAGGTAAACCAATAGTAGGCTAAGTTAAAAGAAAAACACTTGGGGTAACCTACCCAGGGGCTATCATTCCTCTCCCAGTATTGAGCCACTGCTTGCGATCACTTGTGCCAGCTCGTAATGCCTGCTCCCACATTATGTATCTGAGAAAGTTGGGCTATGCACTGCCAAATATTACTAAATCTTAAGCCAGTCAACATGCTTACAACGTTTACTCCCAGTCGACGTTCACACATAGCGTTACTATTTCTCCGCAAGCAGTCAGTGCGAGTTGCTACTAATGTCAGGTGGTTAATCTGGTAAGTGCCTTTCATAAACATTCTTTGAAACACACATATGCGTACACCAAGGATGTTTTTAATGCTCGATTCCACGTGTAGGGGCTCTGATAATGTTGTGACTGAAGTATCATGCTGTGTCGAGACTTTTAAATGTTTTACAAATAGCGATTTGAATGCGGGGGGCTACATTGCACTATGTAGTAAACATTGCTCTTGACGCTTAAAGTTAATCGCGGTAAATCTTAAAAAGCAGTTACTTTCGTAATTTTAATTTTGAACGAAAGTTTGACTGGTATACATGATCTATAAAGAGCTTTGGCTGCTTCAACGCCAGAGTTTGACATTAAATGTATTAAATATTGCCGGGGGTTATTGGTCATATGCTCATAGCTGATAACCTGGGGGAAATTCGTAGCGCTCTTCCCCCGCTCTACCCTCAAGATGGCGCTGGACCGCAAAATTCTAGAATGTGAGGACACCTAATATAATATTATTTGACATCATGGCGGTAAGTGAAAGTTAGCAAAGGGTCGCAAATGACGCCCTGGAATTAGTAATGGCTACCAATGGCTACCATTCTATACTGTCAAATAATCGCTGAAATCTGCATGGATCGCATTGTTTTCTTGTGCTTATGTTATTATATTAGAAGGCTGCCTCGCTCATTTCGGTTGTTTAAGTACTTACTGACAGTGTTTGAAGCTCACTGCAAGATGAAGGCTGAATTGTGTCAGAACATGACTTTAAAATCTATATAAACAATATTCAAATATGTATCTTTGTGATGGGGCTAGAAAACAAAGCAGTTAAGGTCAATATGATCAAGTACCTCATAATGAACTGAAGCCTGCATGAGCACACACTTTAATTTACACTTCACTGCCCAACAGAAGGAGTGGTTCAAGAAAGCCCAAGATCCAGCCAAGTAGTTCCAGTGAGCTCGGTGAGACTATTGTTGAATTTGAAATGCCACCTGTTCCAGTTTTTCCACTGCTACAAATAGATTTGCTGATGCAGTGGCATGTACGCAAAAGGTTAACCCTTTTTTTACTTTAAATAAAAGATAAGATAGTTGCCTACTTTATTCATCTCAAAGAAAATTTAAGAATATGGGCTTTCTTACTCGACCCCAACCACTACAGCGGTCATGTTGGCCTGTTTTTCATGGTCAGAATTCTTTTAAAGCATCCAGTTGGACATTCTTACTGTATATGACAAATATGTGTTCAATGTAAAATATCTGAATATTACTTATCCTTGTTTGTTCAAAGAACTGACTTCGAATTTGTGTTCAACTTCTACTTCAGGAAGGGTACATATTTCCTATTTCTATACTCAAAGATTTACAACAGCCTAAATAAGTCAATTGATAGCCTTCAGGTGTGTGCTCCGGTGGCTCCGACTTGCGTAAAGAGGCACACTTGAAGGAAAAACCTAGAGTGAATCAACACGTAGCCCTGCTGTTTTATATAAGCGCTATTGAAAGCCACCACAACGATCGAATTTCGTGCATCCTAGACCGAGTTTGTGAAACGGCAGCTAACACTAACTGAATGAGGCATGTCAAAAATGAAACCTAATTGATTTGCTTTCGTTTTGAAAAGCCCCATTCTGTTACCATTGTTGCTGCCGTTTCGCTATCTCAGTCTGCATTGCATGAAATTCAGTGATTGAGGTGGCTATCAATAGCGCTTGGCACTATAAAACAGTAGGGCTACGTGTTGATTCACTCCGGATAATTCCTTTGCATTTGCAAAAGCATTGGTTGTATGTCTTGTAAAAAAAAATGTGTTGTATAACCTGGTCTCTTTCTCCACAGACACAGAATGAAACAAGAGATAGAACAGAAGAGAACCAACAGAGAAGAGACAGAGAAGGGAGAAATAGAGAACACTGTGTGATATTATAATGGATGGGGGGGGGGGGGGGGGGAAATTGTAAGCAGTGAATTCCATTTGATATGGCCTCACAGTTAATGAAAAATGAAGAAAAATCCGCACACTCAAGTCTTTGCAAATAAGTTTTTTACTCTATGTTCTGCAAGCTTTCGGTCTGGCCTCACAGTTAAAAAAAAAAAAAAAAACAAGTGTAAAACTTTATGATGAGTGATATTCCCATCAATCAGGTATTCAAAATCCCTATGCTCAAATTTCCTTTCTTAATCTTCTTAATTCTGCCCAGCTGTCGCTCAAACAATAAGACTTACGATAAAAGAGACTGACATTAGTACATATCAGACAGGGCAACTGTTGTTGGACCTGAATTGTCTCGCTGGTTTTCTATTGAAAGAGATCTTACATCAAGGACAGCAAGTTATACCATTGTGACCCACCTCCACAAGTCACAGATACAGTTATATGTGAATTATGTATATAAATATGTCATGCAATGTACTGTACTTTGCAGTGTTATATTATGCAATTAAAATGAGTTAATAATGTAGTGATAATAAATTAATTGTATTCTTTTTCTCAGTAAATCTGTCTTTCAACAGCTTAGCGTAGGGGTGTGGGGACCAGTTTCTATGTACAGTATGTACAGTACAGGGACAAACCCACTCATTCTATCCTATTCCTTTATTTCCATGACTATTAACATTGATTTTCACTAAAGGCATCAAAACTATGAATAAACACATATGAATTGTACCAAACGAAAAAGTGTTATGTTTAGACACTCTTTTGGACCTGATGGTTTGGGGTGAGCTGGACCAGAGAGTGAAGGCAAAAGAGTCAACAAATTCTAAGCATAACTATTCAAGACAGCTGGAAAACCATTTCAGGTGACTACCTCTTCAAGCTAATCAAAGAGTGCAAAGCCGTAACCAGAGCAAAGGGTGAATACTTTGAAGAAACAAGACTACAAGACATTTTTTCAGTTATTTAATGTTTTTTTTTTTTTTAAAGTAAGTACATAATTCCATGTGTTCACATGTTTGTTGCCTTCAGTGACAATCTACAAACTAAATAGTTATAAAAATAAAGTAACCAATTGAATGGGAAAGTGTGTCCAAACTTTTGGTCTGCACTGTAGTTCTTTTTAAGTTAACAGGAAGCATGTATTTTTAGTAAAGATAAATTACGAAGAATGACTATTATAACCTTGCAAAAGATTGACTCATCACATTAACCCACATTCAATATCTATATGTAATAAAATAATGCATTTCAAGGGTAAATTTTGTGTAGAATGATTTTATTAAAGCTGCTTTTGGCTATGACTGAATCTCTGAATAGAAGAGTAGGATATGGTTTGAATAAACTGCATTTAGGCTACATTAGGCTCACAATTGTTCGTCAGAATATTGTAGTGAACTGTTTTACTGGCCACGGTGGTCCCCGCAGAGCGGTATAGAAACACTGCGTCCCCGTTGATGGAACTGATTGCAGGCCACAGATGAGGGGGCACACCCAGAGGTGAAAGTAAGCCGGTACGCACCTATACTACGTACCGGTATAAGATTGACAGGTGGTACGCCGTAGTGGTAAGACATGAGGGTTACCGCCCCTTTGCTCTTTGATGTCAAAAGTGCCCTTCTGAAAGGGCCTGCCTGTCTTTGGCATTTGTGACAGTAACACTTGTTGTTCAGACTTGGAAATTCGCTAAAATGTCTCACCAATTATTTGTGCCATTTGCAAATACATTTTCTGGCATCTGGCACTCCGAAGTTTTTTCTTTGTTTGTTTTTGCGCACGCGAGCGCCGAAAAATACAATAGCGGGTGAAGCGGTTTTGCTTCATTGTCTTTTGGAAGCTTTGATATGGACATATCTGCATCTACAATGGATGTATTTGGTATCAAATTAAAGTAGACAACCAGAGGCATGCATTGGTACCACTTGTAATGTACCTGCTTGAGAATAAGGTGGTTCAATTTCAGTGTAAAGACCATTTGGCTAGGGAAATATCTTTATTTGATATTATAAACTTGGCTTAGTTAGCTGTTGGACATCCATTTAATAACAAAGAGCTCAAACAAAAAAACACTACACATTATGATATAGACCTATAATTTGAATAGAAAAGTTTTCTATCTCCCATTTGCAGAAAGTGAACACCCCAAATCCGTTTGCCAGTTCAGACTTCAGTGCTGAAGTCTCACACACAAGAAAGGGGAGGGGTTTGACTTTCAGATCTTTTTCTTTGCTGTAGCAGCTAGACTTGCATAGAGTAGAGCAACTAATCCCATAGAGTTCTACAAAATAAAGAAAGAAAGAAAGAAACAAGAGGAACTTAGTAGAAATGTAAAAATTTGAGCCCCTGCCCCTCCAAAGGTCTCTGCACGGCCCTGGCAGAGTTTCTAGGGCTGTTTAATAAACAAACCATCCCATGGTAGTCTATTTGGGACTTCCCAGTTTGTAGACTTGCAATGTGCATTATTTGAAAAAAAAGTGAATTTCATCATGTTTTAAATGTTATTACCCATTTTTTCAAGTCAGAAAAAGGGATAATTAGTATGACAGTAGGTTCAGTTTGCTACCATGGAATGTCAGCATGTGTGTGAAATTAGCCCAATGCCAAAGGCCTGCTTACCTTTTTGTTTGAGCCATACATAACACAAGGGCGCACTAGAATAGGCTATTGAATTTTTTTTATTTTATTTTATCTATTTTTTTTTTTTTGTAGTAGTAGTACAGGTAAGAAATTCAAACTACTTTCACCCCGGGGCACACCCGGGGCCTGTTAAGTAAGGGATAACGGCCGACGAGGTGTCCAGTTATTCATTTATAATTGTCGAGGCGGAATCTAGAACTCCGGCGACGCGCGCAGCGCGAAGACGGAGTTATTCCGCCAAGACAATTATAAAATGAATAACTGGACACCTCGGAGGTCGTTATCCCGCTTATCTCCCGTATCTATCTATCTCTCGTATATTTGAAGAAGCGTATGAAACGGAAAAGAAATAAGCAACTCATATTTAAAAGAAGCTAACCTGTTCGGTTTGGGTACTACTTTCAGTTGAAAGTAGATCTACAAAGTTGCTTATTGTTGTTATAGTTACCATTCTGAAAGGCATTCATATGGAACGGTAATCAGTTATTAGATGAGTTATTTTTTGGAACTACTTCCAAAGTAGCCGGTTATCTGGAATTAATGGCCACCTAGCTGCCAATCAGAGAAGAGAATGGCGTTCTGAAGGGAGATAATTATTTGTATGTAAATGTGTTGGGGGGGGGGGGGGGGCACAAGGTCTTATGATTATTGCAATATGATATGCTCAATTTTAGGCAAAAGTTGTGACGACTGCGATAAGAGTCTTTGTCTAAATAGCTTCACTTTCTATCCCAGTCATTCTAAATGTAGGCTAGGATTCCGGGAAGAGCCCCTGAGCTTGGAAGTGAAACCGAAACTGTAGGTAGCCTGGAGCTTCAAGGCAGCTTCGCTTTGCGTAGGTTGTTTTTCGTGCCTGTTGAAGAGAGAGCAACGGACCTTCACAGACGCATAACCGAGAGGTAATATCAGCTTTACACTGCCTAGGCATACAGTAGGCTGCTTGGTTTCTGCTATCTTGTTATGCATGCATAGAGGGACATCATAGAATAATGAACACTTTTTGGGGCATGGCCTTCCCATATGACAGCCTACGTCGTGTGACCACCAAGGTTACATTGGCCGTCATATGGCCTACAAAGGATTTTACGCGCTTTTCTTTTATTGTGAACAAGGACAAGTAGCCTACCACAGTATGGTAATTGTAGTGTTGGGGGATTTTAGTCGTATCATACAGCCTGATCCAATAAATCTGTATGATACATGTAGAGTTTTGGTTGTCGTGTTTGTGAGGTTTTCAGAGAGTGATACTATATTAACGTAGCCATATATAGGTCATTTGGCACTGTTTCCGTGAGAAAGAGCAAGATAAAGCGCGCGCTCGCGTGCGTCTGAGTAGGCTAAAGGGAGTGTCCAGCAGTGTCAAGGTCCAGTTAATTGCTATAGCTTTATGGAATGTTCCCTTGCCAGCTGAGCTACAAATGTAGGCTATCAGAGCTTTGGTTTCAAAACTTCAGCAGAACGGAAGGCGTAACGGATTTGTAAGTAGTTTCAAATATAACAAGGGCACGTAGGTTAAAATTCTTAAATGTGAGCTACTTCAGACGTATGGGTCCATGGTCCAGAATGCCAACTTTCACTAACAACTCAGTAGGCTACAGTAGCTTACATGGGGCGGGGGTTGCCTCCCTTCCTCCTGACTATTGAAATCTGTAAGCAAAGTAGGCTATGTCATTTATGTGGTCAGATATCTTATCACACATCACAAAGCAGAATGTTGATCTCAGTGGGAAATGCTCACTTAGGCAAAAGGGGTAACACTGAATATATATGATGTTGCTTTCAAAGACAGATTGGCTTCACTACAGTCAGAATTGTTTAATTGGCTTATTTCTCATTTAGACTTAAAGAGTTCATGGTCACAGTAAGAAGGGGAAGTTGTGTAGCCTACAGTAGTCGACAGTGAATGTCTGCACATGGTTTCAACTCCATTAATGAATCTTAAAGGTCCCATTACGAAAAATCACTTTTCATGGCTTTTGAATGTGTTTCTTGGGTCTATACTGCCTCTACACAGACTTTAAGTTGGATGAAAAGCCTCAATTGTTAAAATAGACAATTTACACAGTTAGTAACTGTTCAGCTGCTGTATGCTTAACCACCTCCATAGAATTGTCCTAACTACGTATGTCACAGGGTAAGTTGGGTGGGGTCCCACAACATTAGCAGCCATGTAAGCAGCTGAGGGCAATGAGAATGGATAATTGCAAAAAAAAGAGAGAGAAGTTGGCAGGCACTTTGCAGCTGAGAATAATGAAAATTATCAATTGTCTAATTAGGGGTGGTCTGTCATAGGCTGCAGGGGAAATACTCAATGTGTTGGCTGCAGGTGTCTAGTTACCTGGTGCACATCCCATGAGAAACAACCCGTTCTGAACATCAGAGCTAAAAAAGTTCGCTTGGAAAAAGCGTGTTTCAGTCACATAGGCTCTAACAGAATGCTGAAACACAAAATAAGAAATTGTTTATCAAACTATAAGAATGTTGCAGACAAAGCATTTCAAAGACTTTAGCAGCAATTCACTAGACTTGCATCAAGCAAGCATCACGTGAATGTGCAGGTAGTCAGTAATATAACTTGTCCCTACTTTTTATGCTAGTAGATTGTATTTTTTTGAGGATTGTTTACTGTCAAGTGTTTATAACTAAATGACTGTTATTTCCTAAAGCAATGGAGAGCCTCAGCAGACACTAACCCACATTTCTATGTCATTGCAGAGAATAAAGGATGGTTAAAGTGTATCAAATCCTAGCCGGAAACACTCTTAATTCCCATCAAGCATTTTGGCAGTCGCTGACCAGAAGACTTGATGCAGAGGAAGTGCACAGAGTTGAGGACTGTGATGTCACCCTCACATTCTGTCCAATCGTCTCGCGAGTTGGGACTGACATAGAGGCCGCCATCAAACTGATCCCCGGTGAGTATGGAAAGGAACAAACTTGAGGTCTGTAGGCCTAATATTTGTAAATTTTGGTCACAACAAGGAGCGGCAAGAAAAACATATTTTCATAGACTATCAGTGTATCAGAACTAGTGCTGTTGATTAAAGAAATAATCTGGGCTGGCCATCTGGCGTAGGCCTACCGGGCAATGCCAATGGACAGTTCTTGGCTGGGGCTGCCATACTTTACTCAAGAGAGTATTACAGTATTAAAAAAAATGTCATGCAGCCTATTGGTTGATTTTCTTGAAGGATATTGGGCTGGTCCAATGAAATCTCTCAGCCCTCCACAGCTGTTATCCTAATGTTATCCTACCGTAGAGCACCTCCCTCACAATCTAATGTTACTCTTGACTGTATTCTACAGTATTTGCATGTCATATTTTTCCTAATCTTTACATTACAGTCTCATTATACCTAGGATTAAATATGCTCTTTTTTAAATGAAATTCACTTTCTTGCCTACAGGATCTAAGCCTGGAGTTCTGGTGGCACTGCACCCGACCTTTAACCCAGAGTATGTTGTGCCAGACACCGGCAGATTTGTGCCCCGCCCAGACATCCTCACTGTCAACTGCTTGTTCCATGATGGTGAGCTTCTGCACTGCAACTGCAATGACAGAGCATATAATGAAGTTTATGAACGCTTAAAGAAGTTCCAACCTCATTCATACCAAACTAATCCACATCAACCTCATTCATACGAAACTGATCCACTTCAACCTCGTTCATACCAACCTAATCCACAGCAACCTGGTCCATACCAACAAGGTGAAACTTCTCATCATAATGGACCCCTTGATTGTCTTGATGCAGTACAACATCCCAAATATTTGATTGTGGGCTTAGCTGCTATAGCAGTAGGGTTGTTAGTGATTGCTGTAGTTCTACTGGTAACTAATTTTAGTAGATAGATAGAGCGATAGAGAGAGAGAGAGAGATACTTTATTTATCCAGAAGGCAATTAAGGTGTTCAGTAGCATAGCCGCAAACACATACTGCAAAAATACAAGTCGTATTTTCTACTGCTTCTTCCTTGTATTTGTGTGTTAACTGAAGCATCCCCTTGAACATGTCTCATCTCAAAGGGGGTTTTGTCTTACTGTAATGAAGAGAATTGTATTTAAATTAACAAAAAAACTCTGTAAAACTCTTTATGTTCACTACATTATGTTCTACCTTAATGTACCATGGATTGATACAAAAGTTGCTGTATCAGCATGTTGCTAGGAAATTATTCCACAAGAATAACTATAATTGCAGATGAATGATGATTTATTAAGTACACTACTGTATAAGGCTCTCATTGCTGTGTCTTTATGAAGGCTATATGAAACCTTGTTGGTATACTGCATGTTCCATAAGGATTTTAGAAAAGCAATAAGCCCTCCAGTGATCTTAAGGTACTTACACATGACCACCGTTTAAAAGGCTCAGTGATGTTTTTTGCCCTCAACGGCACCTTCCAGGCAGCACAGCCTAAAAGGCACTACCCTTACCCTATTCCTAACGCTAACCACCTCAACCCTCATCCTAACCCTAAACTGAGTGTAGTAGTGCCTTGAAGGCAGCACTGCCTGGAAGGCACTGTTGAGGGCAAAAAATACCAAAGACCGTGTAAAAGCTTAGCTTTTGCTTGACGTGATGCTTGATCCACAATGTCAATTCTGCATTTGACTAATGTTATGAAGACTACAAGAGCTGTATCATAAAAGATATAACCTGCTAGTTTGTGTATGCTAAAAAAAAACCCCTCTGCATTAGTGGTGAAAGGTCAGTGCCAGTGGGGTCGAAGTTCAACGAATGTGAACTTTTAGCTTCATGTTGAAAACGCTGTCACCAGGCCACAACATGATGACGTTTAACACCTCTCCATAGAAAAATAATTGGTCAACGCGGATGTTTTGGCTGTGGTCATGTGTAGGTCCCTTTAGAGGAGCCAAGAAGGATTGTTAGGCCCAGTCTCACGGGGGCTTCTTGTCTTTCCAAAATAGCACTACTTATGCTTATTTCCAAAATACTGTAGCACTACTTTTTTGTGAAGGGATCGCACGTTGGTATTGTTCAGATCATAACTGTGTTACACACTTGTACAAATTCATGACACTATGGTCATACTTTTTATACTGTGAGAAAAGAGAAAACTAACAAATAATAAATCGACAGTAGCCTTTGAATATTGAAGAATGATTCAATAATGAAAATATAACATTAAGAATAAAAAAATAACCATGGTCATTCTTTTTATACTGAGAAAAGAGAAAACTAACAAATAATCAACCGACAGTAGTCTTTGAATATTGAAGAATGATTCATTAATGAAAATATAACATTAAGAATAAAAAATAACCATTTAATTTAATGTGAGTTGTGTGTTATTTTATGTAAAGCATGTGCTGCCAAAAAGAAGTTCAAAGAAACAGTTATTTTAGTTGTCCATCAAAAAGCTTGACAACTGACAACATTATATGGTAGTCAAAGCATAGTTTGTTGTCTACAGTTGTGATTGGGTGGCTGTTAACCTTTACAGCCTATCTGCTGACCATCATGCAGGTGTCTCAACAACTTTTTATTACCAACTCATGATTACAGAGTCAGTATTATCAAAACACTCTAGGAGTTAAACCAAGTGCACTCAGGTGATCAGCAATGCCACAAGGCTCTTTAGCTTTAAGGATCATTTCATATGAGTTCAAACAGGCTTGAGACTATGATCTTTATTTTTATTTTTTGTTTGTCCATGCAGTCCCCCATGACTTACAACAATCATGTTAAATTGTGAAAAATCTGATATTTTATTAAGAGAGAAGCTAGAGAAAGTTATTCTTGTGAAATACTATAATCTTTGGCATGTTTATCCATATTTAAAGAGGTATATCTCAGGAATCAAATGGGACTGTGTACATCTTTCCTGGTATGTTAAACATGAAAAAACTAAAAATGAAAGCTGAATCCTTTTGTTCTAGAAGGGATGATTTGTGATGGGGAGAAAAGGTTCTTGAAGGGATGATATATGATAGGGAAATGAGGAGAAAAGGTTCTGGAAGGAATGTGGTCATGGGAAGAAGCCCTGGGAGTCCGCAAGTGGACGGGACAAGTTATGGAATGCCCAATGGTGTCCACAGAGCCCTGCTGTAAAACATACACACACACACACACACACACACACACACACACACATAAGGATCTTAAATACATTAAATGAATAAACACTCCTAGTTTGGATGGAATGTGCTGCACTGACACATGTAAAACTCATATGCCATAGCATCCCTCTCTCTCTCTCTCTCTCTCTCTCTCTCTCTCTCTCTCTCTCTCTCACACACACACATCTCCTACACACAGCACTCCCACGACACCCACTCACGACACACACCACACACAGACACACACACACGGTCTCCTGCTGCAGAGTCATTGCTGCCTTCTCGTTATCTCGCATGACATGAGATCCCGCTGCCTCGTGCGGCATCGATCATGTAAGCCTGTAGCAGATCAAAGAGTTTGTGCAAATGATAAGTACACACAACCAGCGCAGTGGCTCTCAAGGCATGCTGGCACTTTCAAGGCTCCAGTCTGTCCGGAGGCGTGGGTTCACATCCCACTGCTGCCATTATGACGAGCGGTGTGAAAAGAGGCATCTTGTCTTTCGCCCTCCAAAGTATATGGTTCCGAATCACATTGCTCGTTAGCCATCTTTCAACAGAAGGAAGGAAAGTTCCTCCACTGGCAGCTTGGCCTCTTGTGGTAGTATGGCCAAGCGGTGTAAGGTGTTGGATTTGGGCTCCAGTCTTTCTGGAGGCGTGGGTCCAAATCCCACCGCTGCCTTTGTCTTCTGATTTAGGATGACCCGGCTGGCCGTTTCATCAGGGCCCCATGAACAAACTGCAACTTTCTCTCTGCCTTTGCAGTAAATCTTGCAGTAAAAAGAACTGTCCTCTGGGACAAGTGTGGCGTTGGTGGTAAAGTGGTTTGCGTAGCTGCCTTCGAAGTAGGTGACCCTAGTTCGATTCTCTGCCAATGCAGAGCGTGCCTCTTTTAATACGTCCCGAGGGCCGTTAACAGGAGGACAACGCTTTGTTGCCTGCACGTGCAATGCTGCCAGAGTGAAGCGGCTGTGGTGTGCTTCCAGCGTGGATTTCCACATACTTTGGCGCTCTAATGCTTTCGGTGGGCTCTTATCAATGCAGGTGCTCAACCTCATGTTCCCAGTGGTGGCATGCACTGCAGTAGAGTGGCCGAGCGATCTAAGGTGCCAGATTAAGGAGGCATGGGTTCGGATCTCACCGCTGCCATTATGATGACAGCCTGTCTCTTGCCCTCCAAAGCATATGTTCCCGAATCACGTCACTCTCTTAGCCATCTTGCGTCAGAAGTGAGGAATTCCCCTCCACCGGCAGCTTGCTCCCTTGTGGCAGTATGAAACTTGGTCTTTAAGGAAGTCTTATGCCGGAGGCTTAGTTGCACTACTAGCTCAGTGGTAGAGTGTATGCCTTACCTGTATGAGGTCAGAGGTTCAACCCCCGGCATATGCAGGTAATGTAATGACTGAAGGTGACTTTAATGTATGCCAGCTAGGCTGACTCTTTGTACTCCCCCCGACCCTTCAAGACGCTCCAGGACAGTTGCATAGCCTGACTCTTTTTTATTAATGATTCTCCCTCCCGACCCTTCAAGACTCATGGACTTCATAGACTCTTCTGGACTCAGATGGGAGTTTGTGCTTGGCTGACTGGTTAGGGACTTTGCCGAATGATCCAAGTGTCACTGTGACAGGTTCAGGTTACAGGTTCAATCCTTGGGAAGAAGAACATGGAACATATGCTATGAAGTGTGTTTAAGAGGTTTTTATATAGTAGATTGTAATTAGAGTAGATAGCAACTAACTAAATATTTTAAGATCATCCTGTATAATTAAGTTAGTGACTAGAGGCATCCTGACACATTTGAGGTGGGGGGGATAAGTGATAAATCACCCCTCTGGTCATCTTGGTTCCCCCTGGCCGTAACAGTGATGAGATCATGATGAGTGTAGTGTAATGCATCAACTGGGACATGAACCAAGGACCTCCTACACCAACCTCAGTGTTCTTACCCAGAGAGCCACCTAGTCCTAGATGCAATCATGGGTAAAACATGCATTAATAGGCCTGTATAGAGTCAGTTGAGGTTAGAGTTACCATACCTAACCTGCCTTTTGGAATACCCCTCAACAAATCTTGTGCATGTTTTTCAGTGTGAGAGAGTCCCAAGACTAAATCATGAAGCTGGCACAATTAGAAATAAAATTAGCAAAATAACATTTACGTATTATGTCCATAGACTTTAATCCCCCAACAGGTCGGAACAGGTCAGCGCTATATTTATTCTTTATTCGCAGTAGATAGAAACACAGGCAGAAATGCATTCTTATGCCGGGTTTTTGATGTGATATTTATTGACCATTCATTTGGGACACACACCCAAACGCACACAGACACACACACACACACACACACACATTCATAGGTGTGCATAAAGTACCTAAGTAGTAGCATAAAGAGAGTGAGATTGATCCTCTCTTCTACTCCAGGTGCCACAGCATGATCTGCATATACTACTGCCCCTGAAACACACACACACACACACACACACACACACACACACACACACAGGAATGCGATGAGGTGAGAAGATCTTTTTGTGTGTGTGGTGTGTATGGGTGTGTGAAAGAGATAGAGTGAAAAAGAATGTGCATGTCTGTGTGCGAGAAATTGTTTATGTGTGTGTGTGTGTGTGTGTGTGTGTGTGTGTGTGAGAGAGAGAGAGAGAGAGAGAGAGAGAGAGAGAGAGAGAGAGAGAGAGAGAGAGAGACCTCACTGTAAACCTCACCTGTAACATTATTCTTTTCCTACATTACTGTTGATCAGCACAGAAAGCCCCTAACAGTTCCGACATTCATAAAGTCATTACAATCAAACTACCACTAAGTTTCCAGAATCTGTTCCATTTATGACGTCATTACAATCAAACTTCTACTAAAGTATCTAAATAATCTAATTATCTCCAAGTAACCAGAATATGGTTCATTTACTTGCAGGAAATTCATATAAGTCTCAAAAAGTCTATGGGGTTTATTGCCTTCAATGTCTTTAAACACTTGAGTATTGCTGTCTCTCATTTCTGGAGCCAGAATGTCTGCTCTTTTCAGTCAGTCACACACACACACACACACACACACACACACACACACACACACACACACACACACACACTCACAAAGGGTAGACATACAATCTCTCTCTCTCTCTCTCTCTCTCTCTCTCTCTCTTTCTCTCTCTCGCTCTCTGACACACACACACACACACACACACACAAAGGGCAGACATACCCTGAGAAGTGGCACTGGCCACTGGCAACTTAACTTAACACCTAACTTTATGCTTAATCAATAAAGAATATGTCAATATCCCATATTACTCTTGCAAAGACACCTGAGGAGGATGCTGGGAGGTGTTGCCGTGGGAACTACAGCTGGTTGCCATGACAGCCGAAAGGGATGTGAAGAAGGAAAAGAAGAAGAGGAGGAGGAGGAGGAAGAAGGGGAGGAGGAAAATGGAGCACCACTAAGTGGTGACTGAGTGAACCGCATAAGTTTTCCAATACCTTTGTACTGGAAAACTTTTGCGGAAGTCCACGCAAAGTCAGAAGTCCATGAAATTTGGCATGCATTTGAAGGGTGTCATAATGATCCTACACTTCCAATTTTGTGCAGTTATGACCATGTCAGCCAGAGATACCTGCGATTACAACATCTAATTTTTGCTTTTGTATTTTTAACTAGGTGGCGCTATACATGAAATGAGTGGTTATGGGATGGGTTGACATGACCCCTTAAGACATACTTACAAAAAAATGTGGTCCCCCCAGGCCCTACGGTTCTCAAGTTATTCACAGAAAACTGTGTCCTGCCACCTAGAGGCCAGTTGAGGTATAATGACATAAATTCATTTATTGTATGGCCCCCCATGAACGGAATTCCACAAAACTTGGCGTGCTCTCAGACGGTGACATAATGATCCTATACCTCTAATTTTGTGCAGTTTTGACCATGTCGGCCAAAGATACCTGCAATTACAACACCTCGTTTTTGCTTTTTCAGTTTTATGTAGGTGGCGCTATACATGAAATGAGTGGTTATGGTATGGGTTGACAAGGCCCCTTAAGACCAAAAAAAAAAAAAAAAAAGTGGTCCTCCTACGCCATACGGTTCTTGAGATATTCACAGATTCACAGGGGAACACGACAGGAATGTTTTTTCATGACAAAATTTGTTTTGGAGGCTCATTTAACAGCACTGATGACTGAGTAGCTTATTTGAAAATAACAATGTTTTAGGTGGTTTTAGGGAACATTGTCAGACATGCACAAAGCTAGCCTGTCTGAAGCAGGAAGGGGGGAGTTCTGAAATAGCCGAATACTCGAGACAGGACCAATCATCCAAATTTTGGTGTCAATCGTTCTATTGCACCCTAGACACTCTAGAAAAGGGGCTAAATGTGTTAAAAACCGAACCTCCCCTTTAAACCACCTGTGTGCTTAAACTACCTGAATTTTCCTATAACTACATATGTAGCAGGCTAAGGTGGGTGGTCCAACAACGTTGGCAGCCACTTAAGCAGCTGAGAGCAATGAGAATGGATAATTGCGAAAATAAAGAGAGATAAGTAAGTTGATAGCCACTTTGCAGCTGAGAAAAATTAAAAGTTATTAAATGACTAATTAGGGGTGGCCTGCCATAGGCTACAAGGGAAATCCTCAAGTGTTGGCTGCAGGTGTCTAGTTACCTGATGCACACCCCCATGAGAAACAGCCTGTTCTGAACATTAGAGCAAAGAATGTTGGCTTGGAAAAAGCATAATATGCATGTGAATATTAGGCTATTCTATTCAGAACAATTCATCCTATTCTCTTAAAAAAAAAAAACACCATATCTTTTAAACCACATGTACAGTGTAGTCATAGACTAGGGGGCAACGGTTCCATGATCTACCTCCAAATCTTATCACATGCCAATTAGTTTCCAAGAAAAAGGAGGTGTCTCATTTTACCCCCGGCTCATAATACCACTTTCTCTCCTGTTTTACGCCAATTTTTAGGCGAAAGTCAGAATAGCTTTGCCTCACTCACGTCAGATGATGTGCTAAGTAGCTTTAAGCCCCTCCCGCGCAACGATCTGATGATGAAGCCATAGGAAGCGATTTTAAGCCCAATATTCTCTAACCGGACCAATCAGGACCGCTGGCTGTGTAGTGGCTGCTGTATAGATACAGACGGCAAGTCCGGGCACGCCCATAAAATCAGCTCCACGTGTCCCCCATGTGGGGGAAAACAAACCCTAAATTAGTGAAGGAGTCAATGGCATGCTAAGCTACAGGTTACACTGAGCACCATCTACAAGGAGCCAGACACATTTTTGAGGGCAATGCCTGAAGGTAGTAATGATGGTCAGATGGTCCGATGTGAATTCTGAACTTGACACCCCTCCAAACGCGATACTGATGACAATTTAGATGATGTTTGTTAGCTTCATTAGCTTGCTAACTAGCCAAAGTTGAAAGTTGCTTTACTTTTGACAGGAGCAGAGACGGCTCATGACATTTCTGTTAGTGTAACTGCAATAAACAAATGATGGAAAAATTATTTTAGTCTGAACACAAGTAGGCAAACAGGTCATTGTTAAGCAACTTTCTCTACCTTGTCCATTCACCATAATGTTAAATTGGCCTCTGTTATCCCTCACGCTGACTCCACCCTCGCACCGTCTGTACGGCAAGTACGGTTAACGCCCCCAAAATGCTACAAAGTCCATATTAGATGTTTTGTCTAATCATGACCTGTTTGCCTACTTGTGTTTAGACTAAAATAATTTTTCCATCATTTGTTTATTGCAGTTACACTAACAGAAATGTCATGAGCCGTCTCTGCTCCTGTCAAAAGTAAAGCAACTTTCAATCACAAGTCTGATTAGCTCAGTTAAGCAAGCTAAAGTTAGCTACATTTACTGTGGTGATCAATGAAGTTGGCTAGTTAGCAAGCTAATGAAGCTAACAAACATCATCTAGATTGTCATCAGTATCGCGTTTGGAGGGGTGTCAAGTTCAGAATTCACATCGAACCATCTGACCATCATTACTACCTTCAGGCATTGCCCTCAAAAATGTGTCTGGCTCCTTGTAGATGGTGCTCAGTGTAACTTGTAGCTTAGCATGCCATTGACTCCTTCACTAATTTAGGGTTTGTTTTCCCCCACATGGGGGACACGAGGAGCTGATTTTATGGGCGTGCCCGGACTTGCCGTCTGTATCTATAGGATGTGACGTAGCGGAGTGTCTCTGTTTGAATCCAACAGCGTCATCGGTTGGTTTCGATGTGATTGGCTGAAGTGGCACGTCAATTAAATCGATGGATAAGCCGTTTGTCCAGTTAGATTGAAGGCTTTCTGGCTCCTGAAATAAATCGGCTATTGTTCAACATCAGATGCTCGCGCGGCTTAGCGCTGCATCTGACGTGAGTGAGGTAAAGAATAGCTTCCGGGATGTAGGATTCCGGGAAGGGCTCCTAAACTTGAAAGTGAAACCAAAGGCCATCTGACATTAGGTAGCCTGGAGCTTCCAAAACAGTTTCGCTTTGCTTAAAATATTTGTAATTTTCACATTAACTAATAAAATGGAACAAAGGATGGAATGGGGGGATGGCTGTTTAAGAAAAGGGATGATTAAATTTTTTCTATTACTGAAGGGGGATGCCGTTCCCCTTCATCCCCCCTCAACTCGAGTACTGGTCATTTGACATGGTGTGTGTCCTGAGATAGAAGGATAGAGCATGTGCGTGCGTCCGTGTCAGGCTAGAGGTAGTGGCTACAGACATTCAGCAGTGTCAAGGTCCAGTTAATTGCTACAGTTTTATGGAATGCTCCTTTACCAGCTGAGCTACATATGTAGACTATCCTTGGATGGTTTTAAAATTTCAGAACGGAGGGCTAACGGATTTGTAAGTAGTTTCAAATATGGTGAGGGTGAATAGGTCAAAATGCTTAAATGTACTTAAGCCATATGGGTTAATGGTCCAGAATAGCTGACTTTCATTAACAACTAGATGAGGCATGGGTTGCCTCCCCCTCGTGTCTACTGAAATATGTAAGCAAAGTATGTCATTTATGTGGTCAGATATCTTATCACAGATAACAAAGCAGAATGTTGAGATCGGTAGGATATGCTCAGTTAAGCAAAAAGGGGAAGTAGGCCTGACTGACTTTTTTTTAATGGTGTGAATTGCTTTCAAAGGCAGACATTGGCTTCACCACAGTCAGAATTGTATTTCTCATTTACACTTTTAAGAGTTTCTGGTCTAAACTACAACTGTGGGGGACGGTGTGAATGTCTGCACATTGTTTCAACTCCAGTGCCCATTAAATAAATCTTAATAATAATAATAATAATAATAATAATAATAATGAAAATCAGTGTTTCAACAACACAGGCTCCAACAGTACACAGAAACAGAATATTTTGTAAACAAGCCATTTGAAATATTTCTGCGGCAGTTCACTAGACTTGCATCAAGCAAACATCACATGAAGAAGATTTAGTCTATTGTAGTCCATTGTAGCTATTGTAGATATGAAGATTTCACATTTTTTCCTGGGCACAATCCATGTATTGTAGGCTCGTTTCTGTGGCACATCCCACAAATGCATGTTTCTTACAAATTGGGCTCCATTCAAAAGTAAAATAAGCAAATTTTCCAATAGAGTAGAATATTTATTGCCAAGAAGCATTATTAAATTATAATCCAGCAAACACAAATGTCCTTCCTTTCTGCGTTTTAACTTGAATTATTAGAGGATTGTTTATAGTCAAGTGTTCATAACTAAACTAAATAACTAAATGATTCTGTCATTTCTAAAGCAGTGGAGAGACTCAGCTGAAACTAACTCATGTTTCTATGTTGTTACAGAGTATAAAGAATGGTTAAAGTGCATCTCATCCTAGCTGGAAACACTTTTAACTCTCATGAAGCATTTTGGCAGTTGCTGGCTAGAAGGCTTGATGCAGAGGATGTGCGCAGAGTTGAGGACTGTAATGTCACGCTCACATTCTGTCCAATTGTTTCGCAAGTTGGGACTGACATAGAGGCCGCCATCAAACTGATCCCCGGTGAGTGTGAAGAGGAGCAAACTCGTAATATTTTTGTAACTTTTGGTCACTACAACAACAGTAGCAACCTAGCAACCACCTCAAGTACCCTAGCAACAGCCTAGCAACCACTTCCACAGTTGCAACCTAGCATCCAACATAGCAACTGACATGACTTACCTAGCAACCACCCATGTAGGCCATGTTGTAACTTGTAATTTTGTGACTTTGGGGTACGCTTGAATGACACAGAATGATCGCTATAAGTTGAAAATGCTCTTTTAACATGAAATTCATTGTCTTTGCCCACAGGATCTAGGCCTGGAGTTCTGGTGGCACTGCACCCGACCTTTAACCCAGAGTATGTTGTACCAGACACCGGCAGATTTGTGCCCCGCTCAGACATCCTCACTGTCAACTGCTTGTTCCATGATGGTGAGCTTCTGCACTGCAACTGCAATGAAAGAGCATATAATGAAGTTTATGGATACTTAAAGAAGTTCCATACGGAAATTTCCCCTCATCAACACTCCACTTGTCCACATCAACCTCATTCATACCAAACGAATCCACATCAACCTCATTCATACCAACCTTATCCACAGCAACCTGGTCCATACCCACAAGGTGAAACTTCTCATCATAATGGACCCCTTGATTGTCTTGATGCAGTACAACATCCCAAATATTTGATTATGGGCTTAGCTGCTATGGCAGTAGGGTTGTTAGTGATTGCTGTCGTTCTAATGGTAACTAATTTTGGTAGATCGATAGAGTGATTATATTGCTCAAGCTACTTGAGATTAGCCAATACTGAATATGCAAGACATTTTGGTTCAACCGTATAGGTTGCCTTGAACAGAGAATAAGCCCTGACAGTTAACCCTATGGGGCAAGTTTTCATAACTGTGTTTACAGCATTTAAACATGTTCCAAATATCACCCCAAGAGTTATGCAACATCATCAGACACATTAAAACACATCAGAACTGTATTGTGTATGGCAACAAATGGCTGGAAAAGTGGTTAAAACTGTGTGCTTATGCAAGCAGCCCAATATTGTTTGTTTACAAAACGGTTTTGTAAACACTGCATAAAAACACAATTTTAACCACTTTGTTAGATATTTGTAGTCATAAACACTACAGAGGTGTGTTGTAATGTGTCTGATGATGTTACATAGCTTTTGGGTTGACATTTGGTCCATGTTTAGATGCTGAAAACTGTTTTGAAAACTTGCCCCATTGGGTTAACTGTCAGGGCTTATTCTTTGTTCAAGGAAACCTACATGGTTGGACCAAAATGTCTTGCGTCTTCAGTATTTGCTAATCTCAAGTAGTTTGAGCAATAGAGCTCTTGTTGAAATTTGACCGGATTTCCCCTTTAAGGTGGTCAGTAGCATAGCCGCAAACACATACTGCAAAAATACAAGCCATTGTATATTGTACTGTTTCTTTCCTGTCTTAGTGTGTTAACTGAAGCATACCCTTGAACATGTCTCATCCCAAAGGGTGTTTTGTCTTACTGTAATGAAGAGAATTGTATTTATGTAAAATGTAAAAAAATGTTATGTTTATCCCTTCTGCATTATGTTCTAGAAAAGTTGCTGTATCAGCATGTTGCTAGGTAATTATTCCACCAGAATAAGTGTAATTACAGATGAATGATGATTTATTAATTACACTTTATGCCTCTCATTGCTGTGTCTTTATGAAGGCTATATGAAACCTTGTCAGGTATGCCGTATGTTCTACTGTATTAGGATTTTAGAAAAGCAATAAGCCCTCCAATGATCTTAAAGTGCTCACACATGATCACTGTTTAAAAGCTTAGCTTGTGCTTGACGCAATGCTTGATCCATAATGTCAATTCTACATTTGACTAATATAATGGAGGCTATGAGAGCTGAAAAATAAAAGATATACCCTGCTAGTTTGTTTATGTCAAAAAAGAACTCCACGGCAATGCTGAAAGGTCAGTGCCAATGGGGTCGAAGTTCAACAAATTTGAACTTTTAGCCTCATGTTGAAAAGGCAGTCGCCAGGCCACAACAAGATGACGTTTAATACTTGCCCAATGCGGCTGTTTTGACTTTGGTCATGTGTAAGTTCCTTTT
>JAODXP020003497.1:20000-22500 GCA_027497455.2 Sardinella longiceps
TCTCTTTCTGTCTTTCTTTATTTCGTTCATCTTTTACCATTTTCTTGTTTTTGTGCTATTTTGTCCACCCCGCCTCTCTCTCTCTCTCTCTCTCACCATCCATCTGTTGCACTGTTTCTCCAACACCTCTCTCTCTCTCTCTCTCTCTCTCTCTCTCTCTCTCTCTCTCTCTCTCTCTCTCTCTCTCTCTCTAGCAGGTCTGTGTCTGTTTCAAGAATGACAGCTGTCAGGCTGAACTGCCAGACTTTATATTTGACATTTTTTTCTCCCTTTTCTCCCCTTTTTATGAAGTGTTTAAAAATCACAAAGATCACAAATGTCAGCAAGCAATTTCACAGCAGGTGGTTTCTCATTAGCTTTCTATCACCAATATGTCACATTTAAATAATAATTATTTCAAAAGAGCCCCCCAACACACACACACACACACACCACCACCACCACCATGACACCCTTAGAACTACTCTAAAATACATATGGCAAAAAATCAGCTTTTAATGAAATACCAGTGGCCCTTATTAACCTGCTATTAATGAATATAAGAGCGCATTAAGCAGGCATTAGCCGCGATATGCTAAGTGACCACTATGACACTGTGCTCATTACACTGGGCTATAACCTCCCTCAAAATGTTAACAGTCCGAAACTGCCAGGGCTCCGTGATGTGCTTGTGTGTGTGTGTGTGTGTATGTGTGTGTGTGTGTGTGTGTGTGTGTGTGTGTGTGTGTGTGTGTGTGTGTGTGTGTGACTGAGTGAGTGTGTGTGTGTGCGTGCGTACGTATGTGTGTGTATGTGACTGAGAGTGTGTGTGTGTGTGCGTGCGGATATGTGACTGAGTGAGTGTGTGTGTGTGTGTGTGTGTGTTTTTAGTGAGCTCACTTTGGTTAAGGTCAGTGTCAATGATAAAAGAAATGAAGTGTGTTCCTGTCGTTATGGGCCCATCTGCAGTGACTGCTTAAGGAGAGAACATTCAGCATCCGCCCCCTGGCACTGCAGGCAAGAAGGAGGCTCTCGTGCGTGTGTGTGTGTGTGTGTGTGTGTGTGTGTGTGTGTGTGTGTGTGTGTGTGTGTGTGTGTGTGTGTGTGTGTGGTTCGGTGTTTGTTTCTGCTTAAAGAGAGAACACAGTGCATCTGCCCCCTGGCACTGTAGGCTTATCTATCCGAGAAGGAGCCTCTTGCTAAAGTAATCCAGCCAGCTAGCCACCTCTCCTCTCCTCCTCTCCCCTCTTCTCCTCTCCTCTCTTCTTCTGCCCTCTTTTCCTCTTCTCTCCTCTTCTCCTCCCCTCTCTTCTCCGCTCCTTTCTCCTCTTCTCCTCCTATTTCCTCTCATCCCCTTTTCTTTCCTCTCCCTTCATCCTCTCCTCCCTCTCCAATCCTCTCCCCTCTCCCCTCTTCTCCTCCTCTCATCTCCCCTCTCTTCTCTTCTCCTCTCCTTTCCTCTACTTTTCTCTTCTCTTCTATTCTCCTCTCCTCTCCCTTTTCTCTCCCTCTCCTCCCCTCCCCTCCTCTCCACTCCCCTTCTCCTCTCTCTCCTCCTCCCCTCCCTCTACTCTGTCCTTCCCCTCTCTCCTCTTCTCCTCTCCTTTCCTCTCTTTCTCCTCCTCTCCTCTCCTCTCCTCTCCTCCCCCTCTCCTTTCCTTTTCCTCTCCTCTCCCTTCCTCTTCTCCTCCCTCTCCTCTCCTCACCCCCCTCTCTACTCTTCTCCTTCCCTCCCTTCTCTTTTCTTCTCCTCTCCTCTACTTTTCTCTTCTCCTCCCCTTTTCTTTCCTCTCCCTTCCTCCTCTCCCCCCTCTCCTCTCCCCCTCTCCTCTCTTCTCCTCTTCTCTCCTCCTATCTCCTCTCCTCTCCTCCTCTCCTCTCCTCTCCTCCTCTCCTCTCCTCTCCCTTTTCTCTCCTCCCCTCCCCTCCCCCTCCCCTCCCCCCCTCTCCTCTCTCTCTCCTCTCATCCTCTCCTCCCTCTCTCCTCTTCTCCTCTCCTCCTCTCCTCTCTCTCCTCCTCCCCTCCCTCTCCTCTCCCCCTCCCCTCTCTCCTCTTCTCCTCTCCTCTCTCTCCTCTTCTCCTCCTTGCTCCTCTCTTCTCCTCCTCTCTCTCTCTCTCCTCCCCTCTCCTCTCTTCTCCTCTCTCTCTCCTCTCTCTCTCTCTCCTCCCCTCCCCTCCTTGCTCCCCTCCTCTGGCCCAGATGGATCTCCCTTCAGGGGGCCTAGGCCCTCAGGCTGCCCCCTCTCAGCAGATCTGCTGCTATTCCTGGTGCTACTGCTGCTGCTGATTCCCCACTAGAAGAAAGAGAGAGAGTGTGTAGGGAGTAGAGACAAAAAAAAGACTGATAAAAAAGGGGACAAAAGTAGGGAGGCGGAGGTAAAGTTAAAATAGCTGATGGTGATGACACCCACTCATGCAGAAGATTCCCCAATGACCTTTGCTGTTTTCTTCTCCTTCTCCTTTTAAGTGTTTTTTAGCAACCTCTCTCTCTCTCTCTCTCTCTCTCTCTCTCTCTCTCTC
>JAODXP020003499.1:0-10000 GCA_027497455.2 Sardinella longiceps
TGAGTGTGTGTGTATGAGTGTGTGTGTGTGTACCCGTCCTCTCCATGTTTCTCCCGTTCCCAGGTTCTGCTGGGGGCATAGTCCCAGTCCACTTCCTCTGCGGACAGGAAGTACTCTACGTCTGGAGTGTGTGTGTGTGAGAGTGTGTGTGTTTGGGAGTCACACTGCTTAATGCTGTACTTGTGTCTCATGCCCGCAACAAAATGATCCATAGTGCGGCAGCTCACAGAAAAATTACCTGCAGAACACACACACACACACACAAATACATTTGCAAACAAAATATTTACACTAGTGTTGTCAAACGATTAAAATATTTAATCATGAATAATCACAACAATACCAAAATTCACTCATTAATCGCAATTAATTACATATTTTGTTCTATTCCAATTGTCACTTGATTTCTCCTTATTTTATTTTTTCTCATTTTACTGTAAAGCATCTTATCAGTATAAAGTTAGTGGATTGGCAACACACACACACGCACCAAACAAACACACACACACACACACACACACTAAATACATATTTACACACACACACACACACACACTTATCAGCATAAAATTAGTGGATTGGCATGCCTTATGCCTTATTACACACACACACACACACACATATACACACACACACACAAACATATAAACACACACACACACACACATTTATCAGCATAACGTTAGTGGATTGACATGCCTCATGCAAATGCTCTCTTTCATTGAAAGACAACACTGATGCAAAACTAAGCTGGCCTCTGAAAACAACCTTTCAGAAATAAACTACCAAAGTTGCAGTGCGTGTGTGTGTGTGTGTGTGTGTGTGTGTGTGTGTGTGTGTGTGTGTGTGTGTGTAAGCTACCAATGTTGCCTGTTCTTGTCCTACTTGTGTGCATTACTCAAAATATAACCACTGGCTGCTCCACAGCTAGGTCCAGCGTGGTGTTATAGGTAACAGTGTGTGTATGTGTGTGTGTGTGTGTGTGTGTGTGTGTGTAACTCACCGGCGTTGTGTGTTGTCATAGTGACGGTCACACTCGTATGAGGGAAGAGGTTGAGTGTGTCCCGTGTGTTGCCGTGCCGACTAAAGACGTTTCCCTGGAAATAAACTCCATGGAGATCCACCTGACTGCCGATGCCCAGTGTGTGCCAGACCAGCCGCTCTCCCACACACACATCCAGCCCCCGCATGTTCCCGTACAGCAGCCCGTTAATGCCTACACACACACACACACACACACACACACACACACACACACACAAATTCATAATAAAAACTAGAAAAGCGCTCAGAGAGCGCAGACCTCCACCAAGGCAATATGGTCACAAACACAATATACATTCCAGATCATGTTCTGGATCACCGATCGCCACCAAAATTTAATCAGCTCTTGCTTGTCCCAATATACACATTGTTCGAGTTATCCTGCTGACAAACAGACAAACAAACAAACAAACAAACAGACAGACTGACAGACAGACAAACCAACGAGACCGAAAACATAACCTCCTTGGCGGAGGTAATAATAACAAGATAATGTAATAGCAGGGAAATTATGAGTGCATGAAAATATCTTAGACAAGACATTGCAACTGTGGAAGTGGTTGCTAGGCTGTTGCTAGGGTACCTAAGGTAGTTGCTAGGGTAGGTATTGTGGTTGCTAAGTTAGTCATGTTGGTTGCTAGGTTGGTTGCTAGGCTGTAACTGTGGAAGTGGTTGCTAGGCCATTGCTAGGGTATTTGAGGTGGTTGCTAGGTTGTTGCTAGGGTAGGTCTGGTGGTTGCTAAGGTAGTTATTAGGTTAGTCCTGTCGGTTGCTAGTGTGGGGGTTGCTAGGGTGGTTGCTAGGATAGTCATGTTAGTTGCTCTATTGGTTGCTAGGCTGCAACTGTTCAAGTGGTTGCTAGGCTGTTGCTAGGGTACTTGAGGTGGTTGCTACGTTGTTGCTAGGGTAGGTACTAGGTATGGGGTTGCTTGGGTGGTTGCTAAGTTGAGATATATATGAGATGGTTGCTAAGCAGTTACTTGTGGTGGTGGCTACAAGTTATGGTGGTTACTATGTTGGTTGCTAGGTAAGTCATGTCGGTTGCTATGTTGGTTATTACTTTGCAACTGTGGAAGTGGTTGCTATGCTGTTGCTAGGGTACCTGAGGTGGTTGCTAGGGTAGGTATGTATGGTGGCTACTAGGGTCCTAGCTCAGCTGTGTGATAAAGGAAAAGTTAGGTTTTTAGCACTTTTAGCCCCTTTCAGTTCATCAAAAATCCTTACATATAATTGGACAAACCACTTGTCTGTCATCTGTCATCAACCACTCACATCTAAACATCATGCAACGCGATTTCTAGTTTTGTCAACTATTCCAAACAAACTTAAACAGCAGCAGTATCTGTGGCCTAATTGCATTCCATAAAACATAAAAAGCAGACAAACACAAACAGCAGACAAACATAAACAGCAGTATAAAGTTTATCCAAACAAACATAAACGTCAGTATCTGTGGCCTAATTGCATAATAATTGATCTAACTTGCAGAATATAACAGTTAGTTGTGTTTCGTATGTTTGTAAGAGTTGAACTACGTCAAAAATCATAACCCAGCGATTCCTGCTGTCTCCTGATTGGTCCGTCTATTCTATTCTATTCCATCTCTGTCCTAAAATCCCTTCAGTGCTTCAATTTCAGTGTCTTGGATGAAATACAATGACATCAAAATTTTGATGATTAACTGTTATGGCTAATTGGCTCATCTAGTGTGTGTGTGTGTGTGTGTGTGTGTGTGTGTGTGTGTGTGTGTATGTGTGTTTGTGTGTGTGTGTGTGTGTACCGTGCATCTTGTTGCTCTCCATGAACTCAAAGTCGTCGGTGTGTGTGTTGGCGTCTCCGTATTTCTGGATGTTCTTCTGAAGGTACCAACTCAGGTTCTCATCAAAGATTCCAAATAGCAAGAAAAACTCCTTATCCACGTTCCTCTGCACACACACACACACAGCTCAGGTTCTCATCGAAGATTCTAAACAGCAAGAAGAACTCCTTATCCACGTTCCTCTGCACACACACACACACACACACACACCATACACACACACACACACACACACAGCTCAGGTTCTCATCGAAGATTCTAAACAGCAAGAAGAACTCCTTATCCATGTTCCTCTGCACACACACACACACACACACACACACACCGTGTGTGTGTCTATGTGTGTGTGTGTGTGTGTGTGTCTATGTGTGTGTGTATGTGTGTGTGTGTGTACCTGCTTGCCCTGCGGGTCCAGTTCTCCTGTCCTGCAGATCTTTAGCGCCCCCACCAGGCCAGAGTTGGTATCATTCACAGGGTCGTGGGCGGAGTAATACAGCCTTGATTGACAGGCCGGGTCAGAGGGGGAGGGGCCTTCAACAACTTTCCACCGATAGACGAATTGCTTTCCAGGAGCAACCGAGGCTCCGCTCCCTTTCCACCCCTGCAGACAAAAAAACACACCAGCAGTGAGACAAACGTGTGTGTAAGTGTGTAGAGGGGTATGGATAACAAGTTCTTACTGATTTGTTCATGTGTATATAATGGTGTGTGTGTGTGTGTGTGTGTGTACCATCATGGTAGGCCACTATATAATGGTGTGTGTGTGTGTGTGTACCATCCTGGTAGGCGACTCCTTCATATTGTTTCTCATACTGTAGTCCATGTGACTGGATGCTGTGTGTGTGTGTGTGTGTGTGTGTGTGTGTGTGTGTGTGTGTGTGTGTACCATCCTGGTAGGCGACTCCTTCATATTGTTTCTCATACTGTAGTCCGTGTGACTGGATGCTGTGTGTGTGTGTGTGTGTGTGTGTGTGTGTGTGTGTGTGTTGTGTGTGTACCATCCTGGTAGGCGACTCCTTCATATTGTTTCTCATACTGTAGTCCATGTGAGAGTGGATGCTGTGTGTGTGTGTGTGTGTGTGTGTGTGTGTGTGTGTGTGTGTGTGTGTGTACCATCCTGGTAGGCGACTCCTTCATATTGTTTCTCATACTGTAGTCCATGTGACTGGATGCTGTAGGCTCTTGATGCTTTGTTAAAGAACGTCACCACAACGGTGTCTCCGACCTCCGCTGATATTACTGGTCCTAAACACACACACACACACACACACACACACAGAAACACCATTCTTAAAACTTGCTTTCTTCCCAAGTCCCCCACATTGTAGACTGATTACACACACACACACACACACACAACCCACACACACACACGCCTTCATACACACACACACGACACACACACACACACCCTCATATACACACACATACAGTACACACACAAACTCACACATGACACACACACACCTTCATACACACACAAGCCCTGTCTGAATAACACACACACACAAACATTTACATTTAGGCATTTAGCGGTCACTTTTCACAGACACGTACGCAAACTCACACACACACACACACACACACACACACACACACACACACTCACACTCACACACACATTTAGGCATTTAGCAGTCACCTTTCACAGACACGTACACAAAATCACACACACACACTCACACACACATTTAGGCATTTAGCGGTCACTTTTCACAGACACGTACACAAACTCACACACACACACACTTACATTTAGGCAGTTAGCGGTCACTTTTCACAGACAGCACACAAACTCACACACACACACACAAACCCAACACACACAAAACTCTCTCTCTCTCTTTCTCTCTCAGTACACACACACACACACACACTTTGTGTGAATGACACATAAAAAATTATGCTTACCCATAATGCCGAGGTGTGTGTCGGAGGGGCGTTTCTCTTGGCGCGTGGTGAACGTGGCATCAGTGTAGCCAAAATAACGAGCCTTCAGGTAACGCCCACCCAACGCACCGTTCTCTTTCCCAAAGAACACCTCAGGATCACTGGGGAAACACACACACAAACACACACACACACACACACACACACACAGAGATAAATGTTGTGTGTGTGTGTGTGTGTGTGTGTGTGAGTGCCCACCCAACGCACCGTTCTCTTTCCCAAAGAACACCTCAGGATCACTGGGGAAACACACATACACACACACACACACACACACAGAGACAAGTATGTTTGTGTGTGTGTGTGTGTGTGTGTGTGAGTGCCCACCCAACGCACCGTTCTCTTTCCCAAAGAACACCTCAGGATCACTGGGGAAACACACATACACACACACACACACACACACAGTATGTTTGTGTGTGTGTGTGTGTGTGTGTGTGAGTGCCCACCCAACGCACCGTTCTCTTTCCCAAAGAACACCTCAGGATCACTGGGGAACACACACACACATACAGAGAGACAAGTGTGTGTGTGTATGTGTGTGAGTGTGAGTGACCATGTGTGTGTGTGTGTGTGTGTGTACCCGTCCACCTCTGTGAGTGGTAGTCCTGTAAACTCATCGACTCTGTGCGGTCCGTAAGGTGTGTGTGTGTGTGTGTGTGTGTGTGTGTGTGTGTGTGTGTGTGTGTGTACCTGTCCACCGCTGTGAGTGGTTGTCCAGTAAACTGGTCGACTCCGTGCGGTCCGTAAGGTGTGTGTGTGTGTGTGTGTGTGTGTGTACCTGTCCACCACTGTGAGTGGTTGTCCAGTAAACTGGTCGACTCCGTGCGGTCCGTAAGGTATGTGTGTGTGTGTGTGTGTGTGTGTACCTGTCCAGCACTGTGAGTGGTTGTCCAGTAAACTCATCGACTATATGCGGTCCGTAAGGTGTGTGTGTGTGTGTGTGTGTGTGTGTGTGTGTGTGTGTGTGTGTGTGTACCTGTCCACCGCTGTGAGAGGTTGTCCAGTAAACTCATCGACTCCGTGCGGTCCGTAAGGTGTGTGTGTGTGTGCGTGTGTGTGTGTGTGTGTACCTGTCCACGGCTGTGAGTGGTTGTCCAGTAAACTCATCGACTCCGTGCGGTCCGTAAGGTGTGTGTGTGTGTGTGTGTGTGTGTGTGTGTGTGTTTGTGTACCTGTCCACGGCGGTGAGTGATTGTCCAGTAAACTCATCGACTCTGTGCGGTCCGTAAGGTGTGTGTGTGTGTGTGTTTGTGTGTGTGTGTGTGTGTGTGTGTACCTGTCCACGGCGGTGAGTGATTGTCCAGTAAACTCATCGACTCCGTGCGGTCCGTAAGGTGTGTGTGTGTGTGTGTGTGTGTGTGTGTGTGTGTACCTGTCCACGGCGGTGAGTGGTTGTCCCGTAAACTGGTCGACTCCGTGCGGTCCGTAAGGTGTGTGTGTGTGTGTGTGTGTGTGTGTGTGTGTGTGCCTGTCCACCGCGGTGAGTGGTTGTCCAGTAAACTGGTCGACTCCGTGCGGTCCGTAAGGTGTGTGTGTGTGTGTGTGTGTGTGTGTGTGTGTGTGTACCTGTCCACCGCTGTGAGGGGTTGTCCAGTAAACTGGTCGACTCCGTGCGGTCCGTAAGGGTGTGTGTGTGTGTGTGTGTGTGTGTGTGTGTGTGTGTGTGTGTGTGTACCTGTCCTCCGCGGTGAGTGGTTGTCCAGTAAACTGGTCGACTCCGTGCGGTCCGTAAGTGTGTGTGTGTGTGTGTGTGTGTGTGTGTGTGTGTGTGTGTGTGTGTACCTGTCCACTGCGGTGAGTGGTTGTCCAGTAAACTGGTCTACTCCATGCGGTCCGTAAGGTGTGTGTGTGTGTGTGTGTGTGTGTGTGTGTGTGTGTACCTGTCCACTGCGGTGAGAGGGTGTCCAGTAAACTGGTCAACTCCGTGCGGTCCGTAAGGTGTGTGTGTGTGTGTGTGTGTGTGTGTGTGTGTGTGTGTGTGTGTGTGTGTACCTGTCCACTGCGGTGAGTGGTTGTCCAGTAAACTGGTCGACTCCGTGCGGTCCGTAAGGTGTGTGTGTGTGTGTGTGTGTGTGTGTGTGTGTGTGTGTGTGTACCTGTCCACTGCGGTGAGTGGTTGTCCAGTAAACTGGTCGACTCCGTGCGGTCCGTAAGTGTGTGTGTGTGTGTGTGTGTGTGTGTGTGTGTGTGTGTGTGTACCTGTCCACTGCGGTGAGTGGTTGTCCAGTAAACTGGTCGACTCCGTGCGGTCCGTAAGGTGTGTGTGTGTGTGTGTGTGTGTGTGTGTGTGTGTGTGTGTGTGTGTACCTGTCCACTGCGGTGAGTGGTTGTCCAGTAAACTGGTCGACTCCGTGCGGTCCGTAAGTGTGTGTGTGTGTGTGTGTGTGTGTGTGTGTGTGTGTGTACCTGTCCACTGCGGTGAGAGGTTGTCCAGTAAACTGGTCGACTCCGTGCGGTCCGTAGTCCCACTCTTCCTCTTCAGCAGTGATGTAATAAAGACGCTCCTTCCCATTGGTTACCGTGGAGACCGGAACACTGGACGGGCACGCCGTGACCTCATACATCGCCCGCAGACCAGCTGGGAACACAGTCACTTCCTGTTACATCATTTCCTGTTGCACCACTTCCTGTTACCTTAACCTAGAGCAGGAAGTCCTATGGGGTTGGGGCATAAGCTGGACCAATGACAATGTGGCATTCAGCATGATGTCATAAAGGAGGGTCAATAGCATGTCATAGTGAGTAACAATTAGCCATTTAACCATGTCTCTTGCGCAAATAGTGAATATGTTATGTTGACATACTGCAGTCAAAAGATCGATCCACAAAATAATGAATCAATGTCGAGAATATCAAGAATCGATATTGCATCGCTTAAACGATTTTTTGAACCCAGCCCTAACACAGACTCATACCTACACACAGACACACACACACACACACACACACACACAGACACACACACACACACACACACACACTGCACACACACGGACACGCATGCACACACACACACACACACATAGACAAACACACAAACACACACACACACAGACAGACAGACACACGCACACATACACACTGCACGCACACAGACATGCATGCACGCACACACATATACACACACACATAGACACACACTCAAACAGAGAGAGACACACACACACACACACACACACAGACATAC
Organism: Sardinella longiceps; assembly: GCA_027497455.2. Classification (NCBI taxonomy): domain Eukaryota; kingdom Metazoa; phylum Chordata; class Actinopteri; order Clupeiformes; family Clupeidae; genus Sardinella; species Sardinella longiceps. The sequence continues at coordinate 8,004 of JAODXP020003499.1, forward strand.
ACACAGACACACACACTCAAACAGAGCGAGACACACACTCACACACACAAACATACACACACACACACACACACACACTCAAACAGAGCGAGACACACACACACACACACACACACACACACACACACTCACACTCATTACCTTGAAAGTGCTCGTTGACTTGGCAGCTCAGCATCCATTTCCCCGTGGTCTTGGCCGTCATGGTTGCCGTGGTGAAGGTGGCGGGAAAGAGGCTGATGACATCACGGCGATGACCTCGCTCCATGAGGGTGTGGCCATAGAAGTGGGCGGAGTGAACATCCGCCTCGTTTCCCCATCGACATCAGATTCCACGCGACCTTTGACCCCCGACACACACTCAGGCCTGGCAGAGTACTAAACATGTAACCATTTATCGCTGTCAACACACACACACACACACACATTATACACACACACACAGACACACACTCAGGCCCGGCAAAGAAACAAACATACACCCATTTATCGTTGTCAACACACATTACACACATACACATTATACACACACACACACACAAGCTTACAGTGTTTGAGCCCAAAATACTTGTGTGTCTCTAGTTGTGGGTGTTCCTCTCTCTCTCTCTCTCTCTCACACACACACACACACACACACACACACACACACAGTGTTTGAGCCCAAACTCCTCGTCTGTCTCTAGTTGTGGGTGTTCCTCTCTCTCACACACACACACACACACACACACACACACACACACACCATACCTGCAAACTCATAAGGGTTGAAAAAGGTGACAAACTACCGTTGCACGCGTGCGTGTGTGTGTGTGGGGGGGGGGGGGTATTTTAACATGTTAATTAATTGCGGTACATTTCATGGAGTAGTGTTGGCTCTAAATTTATAATAATATATTTATAAATATATTTTCAATGTTTTTCCATATCAATGAAATAGCAATAGGCCAAACATTATGTTCTACAATAGCATTTTCTCTACACAACAATTAAAGGCCTCATAGTAGCCTATTTGATTCAGATTTAAAAAAAAAAAAAAAAAAGTGGCGGAAATGGGCTTCCATATTGAGCTCCTCCTCCTTCTAACATGTTAATTAATTGCGGTACATTTCATGGAGTAGTGTTGGCTATAAATTTAATATAAATATAAATATTTTTACATAATATAGGCTATATATGTATATATAAATATATATGTATATATAAATCTACTTATATAATATATTTATGAACATATTTTCAATGTTTTTCCATATCAATGAAATAGCAATAGGCCTAACATTAATTTGTACAATAGCATTTTCTCTATACAACAATTAAAGGCCTCATACTAGCCTATTTGATTCAGATTTTATTTTTAAGTGGCGGAAATGGGCTTCCATATTGAGCTCCTCCTCCGTCTAAAATAATAGCCTGACAATCACATGTACATGTACAGAGTAGCCTACGTCTAGGTTTCTAAGCTAATAAAATAAATCCATTCAGGCTAAGCGACCAAGCCAGCCAGGGAAGGTACACGTGAACCATTTGAAGAGTGAAAATTGTGTGAGGCTGGCGCGCAGGTTTTAGAAAAAAGTTATTTAACCCTCTGTAACGGAGTCCACAAGAAACAGTTGCAAAGCAGCTGCAGAGGTTAAAGCAATTAGGAGAAAACAATTTCGAAAACCTGCGCAGCAAGCCCATAGAAATTGCTCGCTTTACTAACAAGTTTGTTGTGTATATGAAAGTTTCGACCATTCAGATTGAAGTTAATAATAGGCCTGCCGTTTGCTTTAAACTGCGCTTTTCTTTCAGCAGTCGTTGCCGATTTAAAAGTAGCCTAACAATACCGATGACCTAGCTCAAATGTGGCTGATTAAAACGGCAATTTAACTGTACAGCGACGTTCACAAAGCCACCGTCTATCATAATAGCATCAAAACGATGTGTTTCCGTCTTTGTTTCTCTCTTAAAATAGCGCTAAATTGTGTCATTTCGCTATGTTTTGATGGCAGCACTGAGAA
>JAODXP020003499.1:22500-25000 GCA_027497455.2 Sardinella longiceps
TCTTTTATTGTTAAGCAACTTTCTCTACCTTGTCCATTCACCATAATGTTAAATTGGCCTCTGTTATCCCCCACGCTGACTCCACCCTCGCATTTTGGGGGCGTTAACCGTACTTGCCGTCTGTATCTATACTGTTTATGGTATACTGTGAGTACTCTCATACTGTTTATAGTATATACTATGAGTACTCTCATACTGTTTATAGTATATACTATGAGTACTCTTATACTGTTTATAGTATATACTGTTAGTAAGAGCACATGCAGCTCACTGAAGTGCACCATGTTAATAAGAGCTTTGATCACATTCAGAATAAACTGATCATTGCATTTCAATGATGCACAACACAAATATGTTGCACACAGGTTTAATTCCCAATAGAACAGAAATATAGCGTTTACAATTTCACATTTAAAACACATTTCAAATTCACTTTCTAAGAATCACACTTTTACAAGATTCTTGATAGCCCACTTTTAGTATATAGCAGAATATTTTTAATTTAAGTATATGGTACAATTACAGTATTTAATTTAAGTATCTGGCACAAATACAGTAGAATATTTAATTTAAGTATCTTGCACAATCTGTAGGCTATATTTAATTTAAGCCCTATTTGATTACATTCATTTTTAATAGGGGTGGGCATAGATTATTTTTTTAATCTAGATTAATCTGACTGAAATCTTGAAATGAATCTAGATTAATCTAGATTAAAATGGCTCATTCAGAATTTGCGTGCCACCCAAGTAATGACTAAAAGTCAGTCAGTCTTTGAGATAGGATTTCCTAATACCCCCTGCATTAGACCAGGGGTTCATTTCCTGTTTCCAAAATGCATCACTGACTGCTTGAGGAAGCTGCTCTACTTTGATACTTGGTGAAGAAAAAAACATGCACAATAAAATGTACTTGTGTTAAACGGCTTTGTAGCTGCATTCATGTTAGCACATGTGCGATTTGTTATGGTAGTCTTTGTAATTCATAGGTTTGAAAACTCGTTCTCGCCCCCTAGTGTGCAATTTGGTTAAAAGCACTTTTTAAAAGTACTAACATTGATACACCTGTTGAAGAAGACATAGGTACGTACACCTGTCTTGTGCTGTATAATAACACACCCTGTCTTGTGCTGTATAATAACACACCTGTCTTGTGCTGTATACTGACACACCTGTCTTGCGCTGTATACTGACACACCTGTCTTTTGAACTCTGGTGTTAAATAAAACTGCCTCTCACAAACCCACACACACACATGGTCTCTCACACACACATGGTCTCACACACACACTGTCTCACACACACACACATGGTCTCACACACACACTGTCTCACACACACACTGTCTCACTCACACACACATGGTCTCTCACAGACACTGTCTCACACACACACACATGGTCTCACACACACACTGTCTCACACACACACACATGGTCTCTCACAGACACTATCTCACAAACCAACTAACCCACCTACACACACTGTCTCACTCCTACCCACACACACACTGTCTCATACACACCCACGGTCTCACACATCCACACACACACACACACTGTCTCATACACACCCACGGTCTCACACATCCACACACACACACACACACACACTGTCTCATACTCACACCCACACTGTCTCACACCTACCCTCCCCCCCGCACACACACACACACATCCACACACACACACTGTCTCATACTCACACACACACTGTCTCACACCTACCCTCCCCCCCGCACACACACTGTCACACACACACCAACTCTCTCATATCCACACACACTGTCTCATACTCACACCCACAGTGTCTCACACACACACTGTCTCACACACGCACACACACACTCTGTCTCACACACCACACACACACCTGTCTCACACACGCACACAGTCACACACACCCACACACACACTCTGTCTCACACACACACACACAGTCACACACACCCACACACACACTGTCTCACACCTACCTACACACACACACACACACACACACACACACACACACAGCGTCTCACACGCACTCTCCTCCAGCCTGCTCCCCATGCTCAGTGGGCGTCGGCTGTGGCGGTTGGGGGCGTGTCCAGGGCAGTGTTTGGAAACAGTGGTTGTCATGGCAGCGGTGTTTGCCATCCATGGCGAAGCTCCTCCCCTCCAGGATCTCGTGCGGCAGGTAGGAGGTCCTCTGCTGGTGGGTGGAGCCAAACTCCTGGGAGGCGGAGACAAACACCACCAGCTCAAAGTGTGATTGGCTACTGGAGTTTAGGGCATGTCCCAGACGGCTGGTGGGGGTCAGAGGGTGCCTAAAGGTCAAAGGTGAGAGGAAGAGAGGGCAGGAAGTGTGTGTGCGTGACCCCGTCCCCCCAGTGGCACTGAACTCTAGAACAGTCTGTCTCACGCCGTGTGTGTGTTCATCTCGCTCCAGCAGCACGGCGCTCACACACACGTCCTGCAGCGGCCGCCCGGTGGTGTTACACACACGCAGCGACACACACA
>JAODXP020003500.1:10000-12500 GCA_027497455.2 Sardinella longiceps
ACACACACAAACACACACATGCATACACACACATCTTTAATCTTTTTCAATATTGACATCAGTTTTAAATTATGGGGGGGGGGGTGTGCGCGTGCATTTGTTACATGTGTGTTTGTGTTACATATGTGTTTGTGTTGCGTGTTGTATGTGTGTGTGTGTGTGTGTGTGTGTGTGTGTGTGTGTGTGCAGTTGGAGATCTCCCAGAGGCATCCCGACATCTACGCCACGCCATCAAAACCCGACCACAACCGTCCTCAGCCAATCGGGTGAGTGTGTGTATATGTGTGTGAGTCTCTCAAAGCTAACGCACCAATCAGATAGCAGTGCTTTGGTTCAGTGTGACACACATGCTAACAGTGTGTGTGTGCGTGTGCGTGTGTGGATGTGTGTGCGTGTGCGCGTGTGTGTGTGTGTGCAGGTCCAGTGCAAACTCAGACGCAGGGGCGGTGGCGTCTCGCACCAACAGTCGTGATGATGACGATGAGGAAGAGTACCGACGGCAGCGGACCGACCGCCGAGGATTCTACAACCTCAGAAATACAACGACACCGAACTCTAGACTACAACTCCCAGCATCCCACAGGGCTTTAGACTACAGCCCCAGAAATACAACGACACCGAGCTCTAGACTACAACTCCCAGCAGACCACAGGGCTTTAGACTACAGCCCTCAGAAATACAGCGACACGAGCTCTAGACTACAACTCCCAGCAGACCACAGGGCTTTAGACTACAGCCCCCAGAAATACAACGACTACAGCCCTCAGAAATACAACGACACCGAGCTCTAGACTACAACTCCCAGCAGACCACAGGGCTTTAGACTACAGCCCCCAGAAATACAACGACACCGAGCCCTAGACTACAACTCCCAGCAGACCACAAGGCTTTAGACTACAGCCCCCAGAAATACAACGACACCGAGCTCTAGACTACAACTCCCAGCATCCCACGGGGCTCCAGACTACAATCCCCAGCATCTCACTGGGCTCTAGACTACAACTCCCAGAATCCCACGGGGCTCTCCAGCCCCTGACTGTTTTTAAATCCATGGTGACTCTGGAGCATACAGTGCTCAGTGTAAATAGACTACAACTCCCAGCATTCCACAGGGGCTCTAGACTACAATTCTGTTACGCTTCCTTCTTTAGGGTCTCTGAGTCTTCTGTTCCTGCTGTCTCCCTCTACAAACCCTGTGTGTGTGTGTGTGTGTGTGTGTGTGTGTGTGTGTGTGTGTGTGTGTGTGTGTGTGAGAGAGCGAGAGAGAAAGAGTAACAGTGACATATGCAGTGTAAAATGTAAAATCCTAAGTGCCTTTAGAGTGAGATTCTTTAAGCAGAAAGGGGGGATTGTCTCTCTCGCTCACACACTCAGACACACACACACACACACATCACATACACACAAATGTTAGGGGAATGTAGGGGATGTGGTAGCTGTGTGTGTGAGTGTTAGTGAGTGTGTGTGTATATGTGTGTGCGTGCGTGTGCATAGTTTAACTCCTGTATGAATTCCTGTCTATTTCACAGTAAATGATGTAGTCTCTCTCTCTCTCTCATACACAATAAATGATGTAGTCTCTCTCTCTCTCTCTCTCTCTCTCTCTCTCTCATACACAATAAATGGAGTCCATTAGTAGAGTCGAGTTTTAGGAGCTTTAAGACTTTATAGTTTTTACACAGAAATCTTTACACAAATAAATAAACAATAAATAAACAGTTATATCCTTACTTATACAGTTGTTGCCTCCTTGCTCTCATTTTGCTACATTCCATTCTAGAGTCTCACACACACACACACACACACACTCTCTCTCTCTCTCTCTCTCTAGAATGCCCTGCAGATTCACAGTCTAGAACCAGGGGGCGTATTACAGAAACTTCTTAACTTGAAAAATCCTATCTTATACCTGCAGTATAGTTAATACAGGTGTGTGTGTGTGTGTGTGTATAGGCTTAGTTCCACCCCTGTGTGTGTGTGTGTGTGTGTGGTTCTGGTTCTGGTTCTCCAGACAGTCCTAGTTGAGGTTCCTTCAGTCAGGTTGATTGAGGCGAGTCTGAGTCTGTTCTGCTGCAGGGTTAGGGTTAGGGTTAGGTTTGAGTCTGTTCTGCTGCTGCTGCTGCTGCTGCTGGGGGAGATTAAGGCTCAAATCTGCTCCTGAGCTGGAACTACACACACACACACACACACACACACACACACACACACACACAAACACACCAGGCTGCTCCTGAGCTGGAACTAGGAACTCTCTCAAACACACACACACACACACACACACACACACACACGCACATCTTCAGTAGAAAAACCAGGAACCATCTTCAGTGGGACCCTGAAACCATTGGGGAACTTTTAGCTTCTGCTGTGTTTGGTAGTCAGAAGAGAAGCTTGTGTGTGAGTGTGTGTGTGTGTGTGTGTGCATTAATTAGGACTTAGGTTTATAATGGTTGCTCGTGTGTGTGTGTGTGTTAGATGTATACTGGTTGTTCCTGTGTGT
>JAODXP020003500.1:25000-27500 GCA_027497455.2 Sardinella longiceps
AAACTACTGACTTCTAAACTAGCCCCTCAGTTCTATACTAACTACTGAGGTCTTTAATAGGAATATTTCACCTCTTTATGAAAGTTGGTTATTCACCCCCTTACCTGGAGTTATATATGTGGGTAAAATCATTTTGGTCTCAGTGCTTGTGTTTTCCTAGTATGGCATCCCCAATTTTCCCCATTTTTTAGCTTTAGCTTAGCATAGGCGCTGGAATGTAATGTTGCCAGATAGCAACCCTTTGGCAACTTTACTTTCCAGCGCCTATGCTAAGCTACAGGTAAAATTGGGGTTGCCAGACTAGGACAACGCAAGCACTGGGACCAAAATGCTCTTAGCCACACATGTAACTGCAGGTAAGGGGGGTGAATAACCAACTTCCATAAAGAGGTGAAGTATTCCTTTAGTAACTGCTGACCTCTTTCCGTAGGCACTGCAGCAGGGCAGCGTTGGAGTCGGTGTGTGGGTGGGCGGGACCATGGTAGAGAGGGCTGCCATGTGATTGGCTGGGTGTCTGAGAATGGTACAGGAGGTTGTTTTCTGATTGGGCGTTGCATCGGTACGAGAGAGAGTTCTGTGATTGGCCGGGGGGCTGGGAGTGGTAGAGCAGGCTATTATCTAATTGGCCAGAGGGCTGAGAATGGTATAACATGCTGTTCTCTGATTGGCTGGGCAGCTGAGAGTCATACAGCAGGCAATTATCTGATTGGGCAGGGGGCTGAGAGTCATACAGGAGGCAATTATCTGATTGGGCAGGGGGCTGAGAATGGTAGAGCACACTATTATCTAATTGGCTGCTGGGCTGAGAGTGGTACAGCAGGCTGTTCTCTGATTGGCTGGTTGGCTGGCAGTGGTAGAGCAGGTTGTTCTCTGATTGGCTGCTGGTGCGGTAGAGGGGGCTGGGCTGTTGTGTGGGGGGGGAGGGGGGTCTCATCACCCACACAGGCTCAGAGGGGGGGTCAGCGGTGTAGGGGGACGGCACAGCTCTGTGTTTCACCTCCTCAATGGCCTCCCTGATGTCCCTGATGGCCTGAGTGACCACATCAGCACTGCTCCTCACAGGGACCACCCCTGCACTCTCATTGGCCACAGCAGACTCCGCCCCTATACTCTCATTGGTAACAGAAGACCCCGCCCCTCCACTCTCATTGGACAGAGCAGACCCCGTCCCTCCAATCTCATTGGCCAGATCACACTCCATTCCTGATGGCTCCCCCTCTACGCTCTGATTGGATAGAAGAGATTTGACTCCTATATTTTGATTGGACGAGGGGTCGACTCCCCCTGCAGTGTCGAGTGGAAAAGGCTCCATCCCTGCACTCTCATCCATCTGGCCATTCTGATTGGCTACCACCTCATCCATACGGCCATTCTGATTGGCTGAAAACTCCCCCATCTGGCCATTCTGACTGTCTAACATCTCTTCCATTCGGCCATTCTGATTGGCTGAAATATCTTCCATCCGGCTGTTCTGATTGGAGTCTAAAGATCCAATCACAGCAGACTGAGTGCTCAGATGCTCCTCCCCCGCTCCAGCCCATTGGTCCATCTCCCCGTCACTCTCGCTGCCTGAGTGCTCATCATATCGGTGTAGGCGGGACCCTACAGACATCTGAGATATGATTGGGCCTTGGGCTTCAGTGGGTGGAGCATCAGTGGCTGCGACCCCAGTAAGGGGTGTGGCCTCAGCTGGTGAGGCTTCTTGATTGGGTGAGGCCTGTTTTGGGGGTGTGGCCTGATGAAGACGTGTGGCTTTATTGGGTGGTGCCTCCATCATAAACTCCTCGTCCCTTCCTCTCGCTCCACCTATTCTGTCTATCATGAACTCCACCTCCTTTCCTCTAAACTCCTTCTCTTTTCCTCTTTCCCCAGAGATTCTGTCCATCATAAACTCCTCCCTTCCTCTCACTCCAGTGATTCTGTCCATCATGAACTCCTGCTGCTGAGGTCTCCCCTCCCCATTCTGTGTCTGCTGTGTACAATGCTGCTGCTGCTGCTGCAGTATCTCCTCTTGAAGACTCACTAGCAGTCCTACCGCTGGTGTCATTTGCTGTGTCTCTGGTAGAACTTGCTGTGGACTCACTAGCAGGTCTACCAGTGGTCCCTCTTGTTGCGGTCTGTCTTGCTGTGCTCTCTCTTTCTCTGCTCTCTCTTTCTGTGGCCTCTCTGGTAGAACTTGCTGTGGACTCACTAGCAGGTCTACCAGTGGTCCCTCTTGCTGTAGAGTCTCTGGTCTCTCTTGCTGTGGTCTCTCGTGCTCTAGAACACGTTGTTGCTGCTGCTGTTGTCCATCCTGTCCACAATGCTGCTGTAGTGTCTGTGTGTCGAACTTTAAGTGGTCTTCTCTCCTCTCATACGTGTAAGACTGAGTCGTTTCCCTCAAGAGTTCTCTGTCCTCCCATTGGTTCAGATCTCCTGCCAGCTCTGACTGCCATGATTGGTTGAGCCCTTTCTCCAGTTGTGATTGGTTGAACACTTTCTCCAGTTGTGATTGGTTCTT
>JAODXP020003501.1:0-34254 GCA_027497455.2 Sardinella longiceps
GTTTAGATGCAAGAGTGCTGTTAACAGAGTGAACTGCATTTCCCCAGAAACTACCAGGTGAAAACAAACTTGGATCTGAAGATGGATTGCCTCATCTTAACTACTTTGAGACAGATTGTTCATTTTCCTTATGAATAGACTTGAATTTGTGAAAAAGACTTGAATACCTATGAAAGATATTTTTTAGACTTTTTTGAGGTGTTACACATGAGTTGCCTCGTGTTGGAGTAGCAGACCACAAGGTACAGTCTAAAATCTATTTTCACTTTCGATATGTTCGAATGCAGTTGTGCTTGGTGTCGGGGAATTAGACTGCAGCTCGCTGACAGAGAGGTAAGTGCTTCACGAGATGTGAACAATAGGAGTGGAGGGGGAATTCTAGGCTGGTGTGAACCAATGAATAGTTTGTTGGTTTCGATTGGTTGGAGAGCCAGACAGATGAAACTCGAGCGTAATTTATACTTGAGCGTAATTTGTAAAAAGGTTGTTCAAGACTGACATGCAATATTTTGTCACTATCAACCCATATCTGTTCTCTGTGTCGCAGTTGAGTTAATCAGAAGCCGTTCAAAAATAATCATATGGGGTGAATAAAACTGTAGTGGCTGTTTGTCAAACAAAAGGTATCGTATGCAGGCAAAGAAATAACTTAATTTCCAGGCAAAAAATTATCCTTGAGGCTGGTTTATTGTTAGTTCCAGGTGAGCAAACAAACATACAGTATCTCTCGTGCTGGTAAAAAAAAACGTGCCCAACATGCATGAAGGGGGCTTCCTTTTGTTCAGGGAGTCTTCCTCTGTTGCGTCTGCAGACAACACAATCTGATATGACCTTTCTGGCGGCAGAGTTTGCATTTATAATCCAATACTTCTGCATTAAACTGGACAACATGTAGTTTCTTCCAGCATGACCTATCTGCTGATGAATGTGGCACAGAATTAAAGAGAAGCTATGCAGGATCCGGTGGCGTCATCCAGTAAGCTAACAACCAAACAAAGCAGTTATTTAGCGTTTCTGCCAATAATCCTCCATTTAGAATTGCATAGTCAATGGTGATCGCCGCTAACAAAATGTATCGACAGTTGAATGCGCTGAGAAGTCACAAATCGCGTTGTAATTCAAACAGTAAACTCTGGCTAAGTCACGTGACCTAGCTTGCTTGCTAACCAAAACTTACGATAGCCGGGACGCGCTGCCTGATCTTGCATAGGCGGTATCTGCCTCTAGGAGGGTCGGATAATCTCGTGAAGGGGCTCGTTTTACTCCGGAACATGTCATTTATCAAGTCTAGTGAGTTCTTGGCAATTTACATAAAGGTGTAATGAATAGGAAACGTCGAAATTTTACCTAAAAGTTGCATGTGGTGGCTTTAAGGTTGATACTGTACATGCAGGTCTTTAGAGAGAATAGCAGGACGCTTGATTCCACTGGCAGTGAGGCTTTACTCAGCCGGCCTCCTACTCTGAGGATCTCCCTTTACATCACCGGGTCCAATCTGTACAACGGACTGTCCTTGGATATGGTAATGACACCACTCTGATGAAGCAAGGTGATTTCATCCTTAAACCTCTGATGTTGCACATACTGGATGACTGACAGCTCTGCCCTAGTCACATCTTGAGGCGTCAGACTCTGGCCTTTGAGTGTAGCCTTAAAACTCCGCATTTGGCTTTCCACCTGTTGTTGACTGTCTGGATTCTCCATACTGAGGTCAGCAGCAGCACAAAGCTCCTTTCTTTTATGTCCCAATAACACAAGAGTCTCTCTGAACTTAAGAAGCCAAGTTACTCGCAGTCTACTCCAGGATGAAAAATAATGGACCAGGTGGCTCACAGGTTTGTCTGTGTCTTTAACAACAGCATTCACCGTCAAGTCCTTTGATCTCGAGGTCAGTGCCAGGAATCACCTGAAGATCCACATCCAATTTAGGCCACTCATCCTTGGGCTTGTTCAGGAAGTCAGGTCCCATCATCCACCTCCTTCCATTCAGGAGGTCCTCATTCCTCTTGACGCATCGTCCACAGGGTTCTCCTTAGTCCCAGTTGCTCTCTGATGACAGCAATTCTATTGGCCACAAAGGTATAACATCGCTGGCTTTCATTGTATATATATTTAAGGACTTGTGCTGTCAGTCCAAAAAACTGATTTCTCCAGCTGAAGTTGCAGTTCCTTTCGTAGCATGCCATCTACTCTAACAGCAAGGACTGCAGCCATTAGCTCCAAGCAAGGAATTGTTGTTTGCTTCAGTGGAGCAACTCTGGCTTTCCCCATCAAAAAAGCAACATGCACTTTATTGTCCTTTTCCAGCCTTGAATAAGACACAGTTCCATATCCCACTTCACTGGCATCAGAGAAGTGGTGAATCTGTGCAGTGTCAGGGTTTCCAAAGTCTAGGCTTAACACAATGGTCAATCTTGAAATCTGCCACCTTGTGGAGATCTTCCAACCAGCCAGCCCACTGCTTGGAGAGAACACAGGGAATAGCTTCATCCCATCCAAGATTTTTCCTACAGAGTTCTTGTAGTAACAGCTTAGCCATCATGCTGAATGGAGCGAGGAAGCCTACGGGATCATAAAGGGAGCTGACCACTGAAAGAATTCCTCTTCTTGTCTGTGGTCGCTCTGGTGTGGAGGCCTTAAATCCAAATTGATGAGTTTCAACACACCACTGTAGACCCAATATACGCTCAACAGGAAGTTGATCTGTATCCAAATCCAGCTCCATCATGTCCTTTGATCTGTGGTCTTCAATGACAGAGCGCAGCACTGCACGACTGTTACTGACCCACTTCACCAGAGTGAATCCTCCCTTATGACAGAGTGCAGTTAAATCCTTATTCATTTTCCTAGCTTCCTCTTCTGAGGCCATTGAACAGAGATAATCATCAGTGATAAGATAATCAGTTGTTTTTCACTGTACTCACATCTGGAGGAAAGTGATCTGCGTTGTCATCTGCAGTTCTCCTCAAGGCATAGTTGGCACAGCTTGGCGATGATGCAGCTCCAAATAGATGCGATATTCCTGCGGAGCCTGTGCTGTGTCACCATTTGGCCACCAGAGGAAGCGGAGAAAGTTAGTGTGCTTATCTGAGACATGAACCTGGTAGAACATGGATTGGATATCGGCCACTATTGCAATAGGTTCCTGCCTAAATCGGACAAGAACTCCAATAAGGCTGTTGGTGAGATCAGGGCCTTGCAAAAGCTGACTGTTGAGTGATGTTCCTTTGTACGAGGCTGCACAGTCCAAAACAACTCTGAGCTCACCCTTCTGAGGATGGTACATCCCATGGTGGGGGATATACCAAACCTTCCCATTGCTCATAGTCAGCTGATCAGCATACTGTTGCATTATAATTTCACTTAAGAATGTGGTATACTCTTCCTTATACACACTGTTACTGTCAAATTTCCTTTTCAGGCTACATAAGCACTGTTGCGTGACATGCGATTATTTGGCAGGGTTACATTTTCTTGTCTAAATGCAGTCAATGCAGTAATGACCTCCAATTAACTTTGCTGTGCGACAATGTCCATGAATTTAAGATCTTCTCTGGGCATTTCAATCTGTTCTTCTGATCTCTCGTGATTATATTGCTTTACAAGCATTTCTTGCAGGTGTTCAACAGAGATGCGGTTCGCTATTACAGAAGAACAGCCACTCTTACCTCTGCATCTTCCGCCATGAAGAGGACCATTAATGACCCAGCCAACCCTGGTTCTGACAGCATATGGTCCTTCCTTCTGGCTATTTATCACTTCCCATGGCTCCAAGACCTTAGGGAAGTCAGTTCCTATAAGCAGAACACTTGCATGAATGTCATGGAGCTTTACATTCTTCAGATGCGACCATAAATCAATATCTGCTTGTTGTGGAATGTTTTAAGTAGACACAGGCATAATTCTTTGAGTCAAAACATCAGGGAGCTCGATAAAATCTTCAACACCCATGTCAGACACTTCAAGACCTGATAAAACATGCTTGTCTTCTTACCTCGCAAATTCAGTCTTTTTGCCATGGCTTCTGTACAAAATGTGCCTGTGGCATATGTCTGTATGGTCTTATTAGTCAGGTTACTCCTGACATTCACTGCAACAATAGAAAAGGTGGACTCATCTTCCACACCGGCCCCAATATGGCCACACGTCTGAGAGTTTACAGCTGAAACACTTGAAGGACTTAGGGAATGTTTGGCTTGCTTGACGGATTTTGCCTTTATCCTGTCTTTCTATATGGAGGGCTCCAGGATGGTTCTGGTAACATACATGGCAGTCCAATCGACTCCTGCAGTTGTTGCTTGTATTACCTACTTTCAGGCATCCAAAACAAATACCCTTTTCCTTGATGAAGCTGATCTTGTCCCGATGTAGTTTGGCTTTAAACTGTGAGCACTGATCCAGCGTGTGGTTCTTCTGGTAAAACAGACAGCAATGGGTGGAGGGTGTTTTATTCTTATGTCCTGCAGGCTGTGCTATAGGGTCTTCCCTCACAGCAGTAACATTTGTGGCATAGCTGCTTCCTTTCCTTCTTTGACTTGGCTGGCTACTACTAGAGGCCTTGAAGTAGGTTGGGGATCTTGAATGTTTCCAAAAACTAGATCTTAAGCAATCTGGAATAAATTCTTGATTGGCATATTTCTTTGAAGGAAGCATAATCTCCTGAGGCTGAGTGACCTGGCTGAGACCAATGTAATGAACTCGTAACACTCAGAAAGGCCTCTACCCTACCTCTAACTCATGTGCCTTCAGGTCATCATGTTAGCTTCATCAGGCCTTGTTAGGATAGGTGGAGAGCACAGAACCACTACTGAGAGTAACCACAGGTGCTCCTTAAATCATTGAAATTGAAAAGGATACCTGCACCCCTGCACAGGGACTCTCAGGTGATCATGTCAGGGCAAAATTTGCCTTTGGTTATGTATTCTTTACATTAATGTTACAGAAAACATATTGCTCTCAATGTGCATTTTGCCCATGTTCAGGGTGGAAATTAAAAAGAAAACGTCACATAAGACAAGTCAAATTGGCATTTTTAAAAAGAAGAATTCATGGAGAATAAAGAAAAACATATTTTAAAAATCTGTGGACAATCCCACAAGGTCTTCTGGTGCTCTGAAAATGACACCCAAAATGATTTGTCAGACTTGTGTGGTCTTCTGTTCAAACACTAATAGAGTTTCCTTTCTATTTATTGCTTTTTATGAGAGTGTTTCTACTTATCTCTACAAGGGAAAAAAATCAAGAACCTATGTTGGGTACAAATATGTCTTCTGAAGGCCTAAACAGAGCACAGCCAAAAACTCCAATAAAATTTTTATCATCTTTGAGGGAATGCTATGACCATGCAGGATCATCCAGACCAAAACTGACAGTTTTGCTACAAAGTATTCCTATCTATGTACCAGCATGCAAAATTTGAGCTTTCTACATGGTTTAGTTCTTGAGCTATGGGCTTGTGAACTTTGACAAAAAAAAGAGCGTGAACAAAATGGGCACCCCCCTCCCCCAGTAAAAATGGCTGTAACATGGAAAGTATACATCTTACATTCAAATAAATTTACAGTGTTTCTCTTAAGTACCATGGGTACATTTGGTGATTTTTTCAGATTTTTTTGAGACCTAAGTGCGCGGGCTCTTGTTGAATTGACGTGGAATGACCCAACATGAAAATTCTAACATTGACAAAAATCCTGTGCTCGCAAAGTATTCCTCACGGAGAGATATGTATTGTAAGCCTTCCAGGTGGGGCGTGAAACTTCTCTGCCTTCCAAAGTGGGGAATGACAGAAAAAGTTTGAGAACCACTGACTAAAGGTAACCCTCTGTCCCCTTCTTTCTTGCAAATCACATGCAGTATTCCTCCATTTTCTCTCAATTTGTAAGGAAGTTTTAAGATAATACTCTGCATGTTAGATGGTAAGTCCAGGTCTCTCATATACATCACTAGTTCTGTTAAGTTTGAACACCCTCGAAGAAACACAGCGAATTGTAATCCTTTTACATCTTCATTTTTAACAGGCGTCCAGTTGAATATTTCTTTCCATATAAGCAGATGCTATGCAAAATGTTGTGCAAGAAGTGTCTGGATCTTTGATAGCCTTGATGTGGAAGTAAATGCTGACAGCTATGCATAAGATCTTTTGGCTGCCCCCTAGTGTACTGTTCCAAGAAGTGCAAACTATCAGTCAGATTATTAGTTTTCTTTCTCCACTCCATTTTCAAAGGCTCTAATAAAAGACTTATATTGGAGAAGGTCTCCATCAAAAACAGGGAGATTTCTTACAGGGAGAACTGAAGACACATTTTGCTGAACCAAAAATGCAGTGATTTCATTTTGTTTTTGCATAATGGTCACCATGTCATTTTGATTGTTACCAGTCTGAATTTGAGAATTTAATGTAGGCCCTTGATTGTTACCAGTCTGAATTTGGGAATTTAATGTAGGCCCAATTTGACATTCAAGAACAGTCTGTGTTTGTTGATATGGGGCTTCAGACTCAGAAGGCATTTTATTCATTTGCAGAGCAATTTTTTTTTTTGGCCTAACGACTGTTTCAGGATCAGGAGGGACAGGAATAGGCCTATGAAGTTCATGTGGGACAAAGGTATTTGCCTGAGGATTCAAACCAATGGAATTTTGAGCTTTACTCCTCTCCAAATAAGAGTTCATTACATCAGGTGAAGTTGACCCACACTGCGAGGAGATCATTTCTAAAACCTAAAGCTTTGCAGGTGTAACTGCTAGATCAGTTTCAAGTGCCAATTGCTCCTTTTCTCTACGAAGATTTTCATCCTGTGCTTCAATGCGATGTTTCTTTTTTTTTTTTTTTTTTTTTTGAAGATATTTTTTGGGCTTTTTGCCTTTAATCAGATAGGACAGTAGAGATTGACAGGAAACAAGTGGGAGAGAGAGATAGGGTGAGATTGGGAAATGACCTCGGGTCAGAATCGAACCCGGGTCCCCAGAGTAATGCTCTGACGCTCTGGCCACTGAGCCACGGCGCCCTCGATGTTTCATTTTTAGAGCTTCGGTGCGTTTGAGAAGAGCGGCTCTCTCGGCTTCCACCTTAGTGCGTGCCATGGAAGTCTGATACATGGGATGTGTGTGAATTTAAAGAACTTGTTTTTACACTTAAGACATTAGAAATACGGTCTTCAGGTTTTATTTCATCATCATCATCATCAACACGCTCTGCGCCAGGAGTTTCTTTTGGCTGCGAATACCATTACCGGTTTTAGACAGCCACTCTTTTACTTCTTCAACAAATGCATGACATGCTTTCATTTTTTCCTCAAAGTTCTTATTTTTAGTGTTAAGCTTTTCATCATCTTCTGGTAAAGGCAGTTCCATAAAGGTTTCATGTATGTCGCGTGCATCTTGACAACACTTAATGATCAATGCGAGCTAAGCATTCACTGCGTCGGCATTATCATTTGATTCCATTAGCGCACAGATTTTATCCATAAACTTTTTGGCCTGATTAGTTTTTGCAGTGCGTTTTTCTTGACATGTTTGTATGTAAAAGCACATTCCTTTGGAAGTTAATTTAATGGACCATTTAGATTCTGGCCTTTCCACTTCGGGTAACGTTACAGCTTCTTCGTTGCTCATTTCGTTACAAACTTATAACGTTAATTTGGCCTTTTAATAAAAACAGTGGGGGTCTGCAATCAGGTGACAAGGCATACAAAACAGTGGCAACGTTATCAACTTGATTTTAAAACAAGTCCTTTTCATCCATTCAAAATACACGGCCTACTCAAGGCTTTTTATGAATGAAGGCCGCCTGCTGCGTCAAGTTCAACAAAGCGCACAGCAATCCAATAAGTTCATGTAACTTGCCTTCTGATGAAACACTTTTCCTCACCGTTGTCCTATACGGCGTTTTCAATAGTGCACACAACATTACCAACTGGAGATTTCTTCAATCTGATCCAGGCCTCAATCTCACGACTCCCCCAAACGATGATTAAAGTAATCCATGTTATTTTCCATGAGATATTCCAATATCCGAAGGATCTTATTTCCAAGGAGAGTTTTTCTTCTTTCTTAAATCCATGAACTTTTTTCTTCACTTGTAATAGTATGCCACTTTGTAGACAACGTAAAAGTAGTACAGTACATCCAACTCTCGTATTCAGAACATGTTTAAACTTTTAAAAAATTAAAAACAGTAGGCTATTTGGTGTTAAAATATTTTTCTGTTTGAGGGATCACAGTGCCATTCTGAAAACAGGCTAAAAGTGTTAAATCCAACTTTTCCTTATTTGTGGTCCTGAGAGTATGTAGAAATCTTCAGAAATGAAAAAAAAACATTGCAATAGTATGCCACTTTGTAGACAACGTAAAAGTAGTACATCCAACTCTCGTATTCAGATAGAAAATGGCTTGGCTATCAAGTCAAACTAGATGGCCAAGCTCCTGAATGTCCAACAATATGTTTGGGGAATCCTTGGGGGTAGGGGACAGGTGTGAATGGCCCCATTTGAAAAGAACTAAGTCAGCTATTCAGTATTAGGGCCTTTACGGAGCAAAATAAGGATACAACATACCCTAGCATCCAAATTCTTATTGTAGGAAATGAGTTGTGATTAAAAGCGATTAATCACAATTAATCATTGCAAAATCTTGTGATTAATAAGATTATTTTTTTATCGTTTGACAGCACTAATTGTTTAATTTCAGACCTCTAGAATGTCATTTACTGTTGAATTTTGTGATGCACGTAGTCTCCTATTTTCAACCCTTCTCAGGACTGAGAAACATTCATGATATTCATTATAAATAATTTTATTGAAAATCTGTCTAAAAAGTGTCTAAATCATTGGAAGAAATATAGGCTACAGTCCCTTGTGTTTCTGACTCAGGTCAGGTTCTATAATAGGCTTTGCAATTTCTCTACATGTGTTGCATTGTCTTGCAAATAAACCTCCTTGAATAATTTTAGTATAATGTAATACCTGTATATTTCGACATTTTTCCTTTATATGCAAAACAAAGTTGTGTGTTTGGTGACAACATGTGGATGTAGTTTTTAAACTGTCCATTATCCTGAAAGATTTTTGGTAAGGAGTGTAGAGGTCACCTATGAGATCCACCGCACACTGTCCACCAAAAGGAAAAAAGGCAATATTGAGTTTTGTCACATCACAAATTATTTTTGCACCTTAAAGGATCTCTGTGTAAGAGATATATTCCAAATAATACTAAAATGGCCTTGATAAGTCATCAGACATGAAGGAATCATGTTCATTTTAAACACGGATATCACTGACAGTTGTAGTCCAGACAGAATATTTGCATTTGAAAAGCTAAGTTGCAGCCCACAAATAGTGTTTACATTGTCATTTCAAGTGGTGTTTGTGTTGTTTCATTGTCAAGGCCTCATTATTCTACTGAAATACATCATGGCAAGGTGAAATAAAACAAGGAGATTTATTGGAGATGCTTCTGAAAGATGGAGACAGTAAAATATTTTGAAAATGATTGTAATACCAATTTTGGCCACAATCCTACACACGGCTCCTTTAAGCAATTTATAGCCTTTGACTCATGAGCTATGGATTGTAGACACCACAACAATAATCTGTGTCATAAGAGGATGGCATCTGGTAGGCCTACCTTGATTTCCTCCTCTCCAAGCTATCTTTCTCTCCCTTGATGTTAATGTTTTGTCTTTATCAGTGGATATTGTTGAATTTTACAGCAGTAAGTTATCTGCTCTTAAGATTTCTTCATTATTTTCCTCATATCATTGTAGAGAAAGGAGGGGAGGAAGGAAGTAAAAGGTTTCCTTGCTCATTGTACTCATGGGCACTTCTCGTACTGTAAAGCGCCGTGAGACAAATGTACTGCATTTGGCGCTCTACAAATTAAATTAAATTGCATGTTCCAGATTTACCCAAAATGCCGCTTTGGAGAGGAAATCTGCTTGGTGGAAATCTGGATATAATTGAAATCACCAGGGGGATAAGCCGCTCAGATGTGGCTGAGATTGTACCAGCGTTTGGAGCAACGGTTGGAGCAACGGTTGGAGCTGCTGGGGGGTTTTTGGTCGGGGGTCCACTGGGGGCTGTGGCTGGAGCAGCAGCTGGAGCAGCGGCTGGAGCCGCCGTGGCTGGAGCCGCCGTGGCTGAAGCAGCAACTAGAGCAGAGGCTGGAGCAGTGGATGTGTTTGGAGGAGCAAGAGGTATGTTAAATCTTAGTTGGTCTCCTTTGAAAGTGTCTCCTAACTTAAGTAATTATGTAGTCCAGGGATCTTCAACCTTTTTCAGCCCAGACCCTTTTTCTGCCAGACAGTCTGCTCGCAGACCCCCATCCCCAAATGTAGTAGCCTAGACCTACCACACAGGCACACTCCACATACTAACAGATGCATCAATCTGCCTTTGAGACAGGGCTTGTGTATCAGGGTCCGAACACACATAGGTTAAGCATGACGGAAAGGCATCCTTATCATTGTAGGCCTAATCCAAAGGCTAAAAAAGATAATGCACGGTAATCAATCATAAAGGGATGATTAATTGTAGTGGGGCAAAAGCTAATTGAGTGGGTGGAATATATAACAAATTATCTCCCTTCAGAACGCCATTCTCTTCTCTGATTGGCTGACCATTATTTCCAGATAACTGTCTACTTTGGAAGTAGTTCCAAAAAATAACTCATCTAATAACTGATTACCGTTCCATATGAATACCTTTCAGAATGGTAACTATAACAACAATAAGCAGCCTTGTAGATCTACTTTCAACTGAAAGGTTAGCTTCTTCTAAATTTGAGTTGCATATTTCCTTTACGTTTTATATGCTTCTTCAAATATACGAGAAATAGATAGATACGGGAGATAAGCGGGATAACAACCTCCGAGGTGACCAGTTCTTCTTGGCGGAATATTAATGAAGCTGCGCGCATCGCCGGAGTTCTAGATTCCACCAATAGATTTCGCCAATTATTAATGAAGAACTGGTCACCTCGTCGTCCGTTATCCCTTACAAAATACTTCAGTTCAGATATAATAATTTGGCGGACTCCCTAGGGGTCCTCCTGACCCCCCCACATTTGATGTAGTATAAAAAATTTAATAGATATGGATGTACAGTAGTCTGTAGTCAACTGAACTGCTGGTTACCACAGTGTTTCTATATCACCTTTAAGAGGGCCCAATGGGTACTGTGGTTCAATCTATAGTTTGAATAATTGCAAATCCAGGTATGTTTAATTTTAGTTGTTAGTTGCAGCTCTGGAAACCAGGACCCGCTTCATGTCAAGCAATGTCTACCAATTGAGCTAGCAAAAAAAAAAATAAAAAGTCAGTTTTTGTTCTCATGTGATCAAAAATGTGGAGAACTCACATTTTCAGAACTCTACTTATAGTACAGGGGTAAGAGAACACATAGAAAAAAGAGATTGTTATTTTTTCTTGTTATCCTATGTTATCATTCAAGAGGGTAAGTCAAAATGCAAACTCAACTTTTCTGTTTACCTGCAATAGCATGCCACTTTGTAGACAACGTAAAAGTAGTACATCCAACTCTTGTATCCAGAACATGTCTACATTTTTTTTTTTTTAATTAAAAACAATATTTTAACCCTAAGTTTGAAGGATCATAGTGCCATCCTGAAAACTAAAGTGCTAAATCCAACTTTTCCTTATTTGTGTTCCTGAGAGTATGTAGAAAAGTTGTCAGAAATGAAAAAAAAAAAAAAGAAAGAAAAAAAAAAAAAGGCTTAAGTGACCAAGTGGATCAAGTCACATAAGTCCAGGGGTCTCAAACTCAAATGAGCTGGGGGCCACTACGGTCAACATTGTCTGAGGGCCACCTCAGGGGTCAATTGTAATTACGGAACACCACATTTTTTTATTATTATTATTTTTATTCATACGCTTATTAAACAGGAACCTGCACATTTTCTTTGCAATTATTTAGCGTGTTTTTTTTTTTTAATCTAGAGATGTGATATTCAATGTTAGGGATACCTCATCATTGAATGCATAGCCTACTAGAACAAATATCGGTAGCACTTTATAATAAACCGTCTTCTATAAATGGTTATTAAATGGCTAGTTATTTAACTGTTAATAGATAACAGTTAACAGTTAGGTAACAGTAATTAACAGGAATTTTACAGCATAGTTAATTAGTTAGTAAGTTAACAGTTAGTTTATAGTTTGTTATGGCTAAATGATGAAAATGGAGAAACTTTTAATCATCTTACTGAAATTTAATCATCTTACTGAATTAAACCACAAACATTCAAATTTACTTCTTACTGATGTTATATGCTATTTAATAAGCTTTTATATAAGATGGTTATTATGAAGTGGCACCCAAATATCTTTTCACTTTTAAATATAGGAGATTGTCTGGAATCTGGTAATATAAGAGTTATGATAAAGGTATTCTGTATGACTGCAATTTGCAACAACATATGTGCTGACAATATTTTATTAATTATTATATGTTATGAATATTAAATATAATCTATTGCTATTTTGGATCTTGAGACAACATTTCTAGCATCTGCCCTGACAAACAGTTAGTTAAAAGTTAGTCCTGACAAACAGGGAGCAAAAAGCAACTTTCACTATGGAAAAGAATTAATCTATTTTGGGATGACACTGACATGCAGAAATTTTATATGATTTCAAGATTGGATTATTCAGGAACCGCTAATCAAAAAGATGACTGCTATGCACCATTGTAATCAGTAGGATCTCCTGTTTATTTTGATATGCGGTTTGCGTTTGCCATAGGAATCCGTGAGATATTACACAGAGAACAGTGCATGACATGGACACAGTACTGTATAATTTTGATACAAATTCAACGCTAATTATCTTGTGAAGCGTTCACTAACTACTAGCACTGTTGGAAAGGTCAGTTTATGCAGATTCCAATGATGCCCTTATAATTTCGGTACGATTAAAACTTAGCGAGTAGTGTAATGGAGAAGAATGGGTGCGCCCATCAGGACTGATGTTGCGTCTCTCTCCAGCAGGGCCGGATTAATGTATGGTTTTTATGGGCGGGGGCCCAGGGTCCATCAATTTCAAGGGGTCCTTTCTGCCCCAGCATTACTTAAGACGAAAATGAATATTGAACAATTATTTATTCTCCTAAAGTTGTCTGAAATATGAGCATAAAGGAACACGTGAATATGAGAATGCAACCTCAGCATGGGACATCAGATAAGATGTGTCTTCCCATCTGAGGGAGTTCCCCCTCCCAAATGAGTTGGTTTGGTCCGATCGTCTTTTTGGAGCGGTAGAATCAAATAGTCGCTTGACAAGGCTCACGGAGCTCTTCAATCTGGCATGATAGGCTCACGAATTCGAGGTCATTCAAAACATAGGCTACATCATATGATTGACAATGGATTCAACTAAAATATGTTTAGGCTAAGCCTAATCATATGCCATATTAAGTTTGGCTTGTAAATATAGATTTGCGTGATGATGCTTTTGAGGTTTGATCATTGGCGCACAGCTCTCTCCACTCGCTCACACACTGCTCAAGTTGAATTTGGACTTTGACACTGACAGAATACAGAATAGGCCTATATCCAAAGCCTATAATCAGAAAATAAATCTGCGCGGTGCGTACACTCGGACATGCTTAAACACAGCCTAAAGAAGGATGTTCGGAAAGTTCTGTTATAGAGATAGCCTATACTGTATATGCGACAGCTACAATTATACAATTATGCAGGACTTAAATCCAACTGCAACGACCAATTTGTCAAATGAGAATGTAAGAATTAAAAACATTATCATGTAGGTTCGAGGGATTCTTTCCCAATAATTTATTTTAAGTAGCCTAAGTTAATAGAGCAATCCCGCGCTATTTCAGACAGAGAGTGATTTCAAAGACAAAAACAAAGCTCCCACTTCATTCTATTTACTATTTGTTTTCACCTCTAATGTTGGTCAATGATATTTTTTTCTGGATGCTGGTAGACGTCGCGCACACATGACATGAGATCCACAACGCACCTCCTGCCGCCTTTCATTGTCAACCCATCGGTCCTATATTGACTTGCCTGAAATAACGGTGAAATACCAGTCAAGACCACAAAAATGTATTGTATACCATATAGTGTGCGTGATCGTTCTCACACACAGTGCATCCATGCACGATCTGCACGAGGCCATAGCTCAAAATCTCCTTGCGTTTTGCTTTACATATCGGTCTGCTCACTTATCCGCCTATTTGCGAACCCACCCGCTTTAAACGAAAATGAAAGCGTTCCAGGAGCAGTTTGTGGTTCATTCTGTCACCGTGAAACGATTCGGAAGAGACAGTCATTCTTAATAATTTCACCAAGCATTACAATTATATGTCAACAAGGGAATAATTGTGATTGCCTTCTTAAAACATTTTTTCTAGGCTACTGGTTGGAGGAGCTTTTGGAAAGCCACTTCTCACAGCAATGGGAAATAGGTCTCTAGCTATTGGGAGTAGGCCTATACACTTTTTTAAAACGGTAAAAATGGTAATGCAAAATTATAAACCATATAGGCCAACTTAGACTACCCTATATAATAGATATCTGCTGCTTACAATAGTTTTCTTGGGTTTTCTCAAGTGCTCACAAGAAAATGACAAAATAGAATGTCTCTTAGGTGTCATATTTATTGGCCTTGAAATTTCAATATTAAAAATACGCATATACTCAGGGTTCGAGTTAGGTGGGAGCCAGTGGGAGCTGAGCTCCCATAGAGAGAGGTCTGGCTCCCATGAAAGCAGCAAACTCAAACATCTGTGGGGGCTCTGACAATACAATAGTATAATATTTTACTGACAAATAAAGTTATCATAAGCGGGGATCAAACCGAGCTATGGGAGGTGGAACCTTTTTATGGAGTTGCGAGCGCGCTAAGCGCTTGTTACAGGGGTATTTTTGATCATCTTTTCTTTTTGTGTTATTGCCTTATTGGCATGCTGTTATTATGTTCTCTGATGATAAAGGGGCACGGTATGCTTGCGCAGTTGCAATGTATAGGTTGTAAACATAAATCAATGTCTTAATTGATTGTAAACCATGATTTGGTTGTGACCGATAGTTACCGTGTGTAACAGTCGGGGTTTGCCTCTGACGCGAGAGGATCTAATGATGGTATGTTATATTGCCTAGTTTGTGGGCCTTGCCCCTGATTATTTTCAGTTTGATCAGTGTTTTGTTTGTTTAGTTTGTTTGTTAATTTGTTATGTTATGCACCCCGCCGGTGGCATAATATAAAATAAAAGAAAGACGTCTGCATTATTCCGTTTCCATGCCTTGAGTCTACCACCCGCCGGACACACTCCTTTACAATGCCACTGAAAATGTGGCCGCTTGCTTGTTTCGGTTTCAGCCTACTTCAATAAAGCCAAACATAGGCCTACTGTAGCTCCAGATAGTAAGATAATGCGCGGCTCTCCCTAGGTCAACCTCTCTCCTAGATATTGCTTTAACCAGGCTATTCCGATCATGCTGCGCATGATGTAAACTTTATTGAGGATTTCGCGCAAGTAGCATATTCACCGAAATTAATAAGTGCCAGTTCACCGTTATGCATAACATTCAGCCAGAGGTCCGGGAGAGAGAGATAGAGAGAGACATTGTCAACTTCTCACATTGTAAGGTCAGTGCTTGCTTCCCATTACATTCAAAAGTCCACAAAGCCTTTACCGAACTCATGCGCAGTTGCGCAGACTGGAGAACGAAAAAAAAAAAAAAAACATCCCATCCCCCCCCCCCCTGCATATGCTATCAAGCTATGGGGGGCCCATCGAAAAAAATGTGCCCAGGGTCCTTTGACATGTTAATCCGGCCCTGCTCTCCAGGGCTGGATTGCATTATAATTTTGGCATCAGCTCGCAGGCCCGATCTGGGCCGAACCCGGGCTGGATTTGGCCTGTGGGCCAGGAGTTTGAGACCCCTGCATAAGGCTAATAATGTAATATAAGACAGATTGGATACTGAGAGAGCACCATTTATAATAACCTTTGAACGCCTTGTGTCACTAAATGATGGTTATTATCTGGGGCGTCGTAATGGGGGGAAAAAGGGGACTGAGTTACCAGGGCCCCAAGAGGTGGGAGGGCCCTTGTCGAGTCTGGTATTGTATTGTATTGTATGAGGTGAGGGGGCCCATGGCCAATGCTTGTGCACAGGGCCCAGAATTTGGTGCTACACCCTTGGTTATTATAAAACGAACATCTTCCTTATATTTTGTTTGTTTTGTGGTGGGTGCGGAAAAACATTTTCAGAACTTGAATATACATACCGCATAGACCATGAGTAAGAGAACACATTGATAAAAATTGAGATGGTTGCTTACTTTATTGTAGAGCTATGAGCCCTTAAAGTTGCCCAAAATGCAAAACCTTTTTTAAAGGTGCCTTGTGGAATTCCTGTCAAAAAATCATATACCATACTCCACACTCAAGGGGGTGGTGTTCAGCATAAACCAGAGCCATAGCCTGTAGAGTTTGAGGCTCTTCACAAAGTATTTTTTTTCTACCCTATCCAAAAATTAAAAGCTTCCACCACAATTTACAAAGATGGGTAACATGCAACTATATCAAGAAGCTTTATTTCTGCAAGAGCCCATGAAAATAATCGCCTTTAGCGAAAAGCATGGCTGCAACACAGACTAACGTTAGCTAAGTTCAACATATTGACCGGGGACAATGCATCGGGAACACCGAAACGAAGGCTTTCTCCTTTGGAAGACTCTAAAGTTAGTGCGTGATGAGAGTTATCGTTTGACTCAGGACATGCAGGTCAGCAGTAAGCACCCTGCCCACTTCATACACACCATTCCAAGAATGATGAGCGATGCACATGTGTTTTCCTTTACTAACGAATTTGTGATCGAGATATTCCTTACCTACACCTCAATTAGATCAATTGAATGTCCACTATTATTTAGGTTTGCAAATGAATGTTACCAGAGTTGCTCAATATTTTAGATCATATTGATACTTGAGCCAACTAACGTTAACGTTAGCTAGTTGACCGCCAATGCACCCACTGACAATACATTTGGTTCGGGCTACTAACAGCTTGATTGCTTTTGACAGGGTCTAACGTTACTTTATGTTTACAGATCAATTTTGTTAACACAAGCCCCTGTTTTAGCAAACATCAGCTTTGCATACCGCTACATTTAACCATAGGACGTATAGTTGTAACGTTACGGGCTCTGCTATCTAACATAACTTTTGACATGGGCAGTGGTAGCCTAATGTTAGTCTTTTTACCTGTCCAGACGAAACATTGCAGTTCCACCATCAATCTTCGTTTAGCCTACTTGCTCCAGCTGCCATGAATGGTTTTCAAACTATGTCGATGGTTTAATTCCAGTTTAATCGGTTCTTATCTTCACTTTTCAATGAGTGTGTTCCTGGCTCCCATAACTTGTGGTGGTGGTGGGGTTGACCTTAGTTTCAGCTAATCCAGTACAGCTCAATCCTTGTACGCTCCTTTTCTAAAACTAATTTCCCATTCTGATGGAAACGTAGGAATTTGTATCTTCCCTAGAGTTGACAGCTACTCCAGAAAATGTGTAATAGCCATAAACATGTACATTAACAGGGCATAAATGGACTCTGACAGATTAATTTCAACTACAAGCCAAGTGCTACTAAACCACAGGCGATTTCTTCGTCAACAATCGGAGGTTTGCGAGCTGTGACAGGTAAAGTACGGATACGGATACGTGTGGAGTGTTTCACACGTTCTTTACGTGAATTTCGTCCGGAGTTTGACACGAAAATGGGGAGCTTACGATTACGGACGAAACGGATGAAATTCATTAGGAATAATGGGGAGGGGGCGGGGTTTAGCACTTGCAAACATAAAATACGTATGGAGGTATGAAGAGACAGAATTTCAGACGTAAGGACACACGTTGAGTATGAATGGGCCTTTAGTCGCTAGCGATTACTAGTGGCAAAATTGGTATTACAATAGGCATCAGGGCCGGGGCTAATTTTTAACATGCTAATTTGGGTTGATATCTCAGCAGCTGAGTACATGGCCGTATTTTTGTGTGATGACTGCATTTGTTTCTTCACATTCTCCTGTTGCAATTTGTTTATTTTTTCATATTTCAAACTTCAATTCTTACACAATACACCTTTAAATAAAAATGGTAATTTTATAGCCTATTTTTAAGTACAAGAAGAAACGCAAAACCAAATCTTGTCTTTTCTTTACTAGATCCAACATGTATCTCTAATTGTCCCCTCAGGACATGCCTGAACTAATGCATTGCACATCATTTGAGTGCTCCATGTGAGGTCATACTGAAAATAATGAGTGTGTACAGTATATGAGTATATGAGTGTATCATAGTGTATCCCTCAAATGCCTCGGTTTTCTACAGGTTGATGTCAGAAAATGCTGTGCCGAAGCAAAACCAATCAGGGAATCCGTGTGTCAACCACCGAGACTGCTTGCCATTGACTTACATAGGCGTCAATTCTGTGGGATAGACACAGAATTTTGGACAAATCCTTATAACGGCCATGGATTTCGAGTTAAAGGTCCGTGTTAGTGTCACAAAATTCTGTGAGACCAGGTTGCAACCAATCACACCACTCTTTCCTCTGACGTATTGACGCTCGGATTACTCGTAGATAGAGCCACACATAGCGCCTTCTATGGCTCTGGTCATAGTTCTATCCTATTGCACGCAGAGGCAGTTTGAAAGACTATGCCTATAGCTCTATCTATCGTGGCCAGACTATACAATTTATGTTATTGTCTGGCTCGTCAGGCTATATCAATACAACGGTTGGATAGAAAATATTCCAGTTTTATAATGTTTACTTTTAAGAGTTTTATCAGTTCTTTATTACCTCTGCCAAGGAGGTTATGTTTGTCTGTCTGTCTCTCTCTCTCTCTCTCTCTCTCTCTCTCTGTCTCTCTCTCTCTGTGTCTGTCTGTCTGTGTACAACATAACTTGAAAAGCACTGCACGGATTTGGATGAAATTTTCGGACATGTGTATTGGGACAAGGAAGAACTGATTCGATTTTGGTGGTGATCTGTGATCCAGAACACCATCTGTGACCACATTGTCTTGGTGGAGGTCTGCGCTCTCTCAGCGCTTTTCTAGTTAAAATATTTGTCTGCCATCTGCCATTTTCTGCTACTTAAGCTAATGTCATTATTCAATCTTCACAGCAAACACGAGAAGAACCAAGCCAGGTAGGCTATGTTAAATGTTAATTGGTTTGCTTTGAAAATCTCTCCTAAATTAAATACTGTAATTATGTAACCTATATGGATATATTCTGTTGCCAATACAATATTCCTAAAGCAACTATACGATACCATTTTGGAAAATAAAAAACTGTTGTCATAGCACTGCATAATTTCATGTAGACACTGAAATAGTTGTTTAGCAGATTCAAACTGATCTACACAAGAAAAGTAAAACACAAAAAGTAGCAACTTATTATGGTCACCAAACATAAGTTGAGAGTTAGTGAAAACTTGTAGACATCCATTTTATAACAATCTGATTTTGTTGTTGTCAGAGTTCATATCATACATACATGACAAGACAGTGAAATATGGGGAGAATATTGAGTTCCGCTGTGAAGCCAACCTTGAAAACTTGATGGTCAAATGGTCAAAAGATGGGCAGTGGTTATACAGTGGAGACAGAATCACTATTTGTCAGAATGGGACAAATTTGTGTCTGAAAATCACTGGTGCAAAGGAGGAAGATGAGGGCAAGTACACCGTAACACTGAGAAATGAATCAGACAGTGCCTCAGACTCTGCCAAAGTCACCATCCTTGGTAAGTTATGGTGCCTCATTTTTTGTGAATACAGGCTACGTACCCTGTCTTGAGTTCTCTATGTTTATTCTGGTCCTAGTTGTTTGTACTTAAACATTATCTTTGTCTCACAGAGTATGACAGGAAATGGCGTTCCATAGACTGGGGGTAAATATCAGTTTTATTCGATTCCAGCTTCCTGATGTTATGTTGTTAGTATACTCCTAAGAACGTTGCATTCTAGTAGGCCTACTGTACATCTATGCTGTCATACCCTATTTGATAGCACAATTCGATGTGCATTCACATTCATGTGCGTACTTATATTCGCAAGGGTGTATGGTTGTCCCCCTAGCAAAATCTATTTGTTAGGGCTTGGTTTCACATTGTCTGAAACCCTTTCTTAAGAGCTACTTATTTTTTCTGTTACTTCTTATAGGACAAATACATCCATCAGACACAGTTTACAGGAACTCCAACCCAGAAACCCACAGGTCAAACACCTGCGTATCCTACTGCATGGACCTGTGGGGTCCGGCAAGTCCAGTGTCATTAACTCCATCAATAGCATCTTCCAGGACAGAGTCAATGTGGTGGCACTGACAGCTGCTGAATCTGGCATCAGTTTCACAAAAACTGTGAGTCATATTAATGTAGTGAGATTCAACTAGCCTGCCTCTCAAAACAATGTAATAATAATGTGAAGTTCCAGAAAAGGTGATCAAATACGGTGTATTGTTTTGTTTTGTTTTGTTTCACATTGTCTTTCAGTATCAGACTCATCAAATTAAAGACGGGCAATACAGAGATCTGCCATTTGTTTTCAATGACATCATGGGTCTGGAGAATGACAATGATGAGGGCATGCATCCTGATGACATCACCAGTGCCATAGAAGGACACATTCAAGAGAATTACAGGGTATGATCAAAGAATACCCGCAAAAATGTCCAAGGTTGGACTAATTCTGTATGCATATGTATTAAATGATCAGCATAACCAGGGACGTTGTTGGCTGTGAGGGATAACTGTACATTCACACCAAGAGCTACTAAAGCTGTAAAATCGCTGGAAGCCATTCATTTTCTATGGGCAAGAGCGACAAAAGCGATTTGAGCGACAAAAGCTACCAGCTGTAAAAGTTGGGCGAATTTGGCGATTTGAGCGACTAAAAAAAGCTAAAAAACGTTTAACTTTATGCAAATTAGCTATGACGTGTTTCAGCTGTAAAATCTAAATGCTGTGATGTTAATGGAATGACAACAGGCACGTCATGAGCGATAGAGCGATTTGGTAGCTTTAGTAGCTGTTGGTGTGAACGTACAGTAAGGAGGGCCTAGGCCCTTGGTCATTGCCGAGCAGATTTCTAGTCACTTTTTAAGGAGAAATCCAGTGTGAATCAGTCCATAGCCCTGTGGTTTCGGGTTGTGTTGGTAGGTGAAGAACAACAATATAAAACGGCTCTACAATACTAAACCTGAGAAAACACTGAATGAGGTACAGTAGTAACATTTTTCTGAGCCTTAAGCTGTGTCCGAAACGGGGAAAGTGCTGCCTTTGAAGGAAGCATGTGGTGGCAGCGAGGCATCAAGGCATGTCCGAAACGAATAAATGCATAAAATCCTGCCTTCGAAGGTACCTTCGTTTTGGCCAATTTTGAAGGAAGCATCGATGCTTCTTTCATGCTGCCTTCAGCGCCCAACATTCTATAGAATCTACCAATCTCTTGGCAACGGCGCCTGGACAATTAAATAAACAAAAAGTCGTCGTTCTAAATTGCTAACTTGCTAGGTCGTCCGAAACGAAGTTTTTAGCGGCTGCCTTGATACCTTCTACGGCAGGTAACTTTGTAGAGAGTGAAGGCAGCGAGGCAGCAAGCCACTACCTTCCCGTTTCGGACATAGCCTCAGTTTGGTAGGCCTAAAGATTAGCTGATGGTTCATGTTATCTGTTGCATGAGATTTCCTAGTTCTTTTTCCAGCATTTCATGACCTCAGAGTCTATGGATTGATATGGACACACCAGATTTGTCCTTTTACACACATGGGGTTGAGCTTTGTGCTTTTGTTTCCTCAGTTCGATTCCAGGAGGCCACTGTCTGAAAGCGACTCGAGTTACAACCGCAATCCAACAGTGAATGATAAGGTTCACTGTCTGGTTAGTGTAATTCCAGCTGACAAAATCACTCTAATGGGCGATGACATCATTAAGAAGATGCAGGATATCAGGGAACATGCAAGTGACTTGAGTAAGAATCAGTATTACTATACTTATGACTACTAGGTGGGTAAAATCTTTTAAAGTAGCTTTAATTGCAGGTAGTTATATATACAGGTAATTAGAAGATTCAATTAAGAAATGTTGTTGTCTCATTATATCTGTATGTGGGCATGTTTGGCCAACAGGAATCCCTCAGGTGGTCTTTATGACACGTGTGGATTTGGCCTGTCCGCTCATAAAGGATGACCTGCAATGCATCTATTCAAGCAAAATTATGAAGAAGAAAGTATGTTTTTATAAGGAAAACATGTTTTGCATTTGCAACCAATTGTACTATTTTAGACAGCTTGCTGCATGCTATTTTGACCCGGTAATTTAGCGGGTGGCAGTGTGAAACCGCTAAGGCATGTGGGAGGATGATGTATTCTCTGATATTGTTTTTCCCCAGTGTTCTCATTGTGTCCTGCATGGTTTTATTTTTACTTTATCAAAGGTACCATCATAAGACTGACATGACACTCTCATTAACTATGACATGACATTGTCAAAGAATCTGTCATAAACTTTATAAACCTGTCATAACTTCAGACATACCCCAACCCTAACCCTAACCATGACAAATACTGGGTGACACTTAATGACAGAAGACGTGACAGGTGTATAAAGTTTATGACATATTCATGACAACATCATGTCATGGTTAATGACAGTGTCATGTTAGTCTAATGACGGTACCTTCAAATAAAGAGTAACCAGTTGAACTTTCATTTTTCAGTTAAATGTATATACAAAGATAATACAAATTCAAATCTGTGTGTCTGTGTGTGTCAGATGCAAGAGTGCAGCAACAAGCTGGGTGTACCCATGAACTGCATCTACCCGGTGAAAAACTACCATGAGGAGAACAGCCTAGACCCTAACATGGACAGTTTGATACTGGATGCCCTGAGGCATGTTGTGAACTTTGCTGATGACTATGCTGACACCCTCGAAACTGATTCAGATCCTGGTAAGACTGGTGGGCTTGTCAGTGACCACAAATCACTTCAAGGTGAAGAACATAGTCACACCTCCTCTCAAATATGAGATATCATAATATCATTTGGGTGGAACAATAACCCATGAGTCTCTCGCCTTGGGCCTCTGGATGATGGCTAAGGAATTGTCTAAATTATATAGTTGGTTTTGATCTGGATATATCTTGATTCTTTTGATGACAGTGCATGTACACTGCTGGTTTAGGCATGTGATATGTGATTGATTAAGTTTGAGTGCTACAACAAAATGTCTCTTGGTTGTATTTTGCTATCTCAGGAGTTGTAATGGAGGACTTGATGCCAGATGTCACACCAACAGGTCAGTGAAACTGCACCCACACACAAGGTGGAATATTCCTTTAAAATGCATGTTTAGATAAGACCAAGCATGCTCCTCAGCAGTTCATTATTCTAAGTAGTAGACCAGGCCTACATATATGGCCAAGCCTGCCTATATGTCATCATCATTCAAGATTTTAAAGGAATATTCCACCTTGAAAACTGGTTATTCACCCTCTTACCTAGAGTTACATACAGTATGTGTGTCAAAAGCATTTTGTCCTTAGTGCATGCGTTTCAGCTTAGCATAGGCACTGGAATGTAAAGTAGCCAGATAACAACTCTTTGCCTTGCCTTCCTACGTACTTCCGCTCGATAATCATCTACCTCCATGACTCAATCTTGCATTCTGGCCATTGGCATTGTTTACACCGATCAATTCCATGCCGAGCTAAAAAGCAAGCAGGATCGGGATTTGTGAGAGGTTATGTCAGGTTTCAGCTGTTGTAGTGTAGCTTACTTCACAACCAAGCTGGCGCATAACGTTAGCGATTAGGTGGAATTAGATTTAATTGTTTCAAACCTCTACAGTTCACACCTCCAGCTTGCAATCGTTTGTCAATGGATGCAATCCCAGACCCTTGTGCGAAGTTAAAGTGTAGTAGACCAAAGAGATGGCCAAAGCCAGGCTAAGTGTGTGTGTGTGTATGTGTGTGTGTGTGTGTGTGTGTGTGTGTGTGTGTGTGTATGTGTAAAAAAGAGAGAGAGAGAGAGAGAGAGAGAGAGAGAGGTTATTCCTGTTTCCATTGTAATGTGTTCTGTTTCTGTTTATGTATTTTGAACAGACAGAGAATTTGACCTTGAGTGGAGGAAAATGAAGTGGGAGTAAGTGCTGGTTATGTTTTTTGATGAACACAGTGGAGATGGATATAGTTTGAAATGTGAAATATTATGTATGACCTGGATAATGACTGTTTATCAATATAAGATCATTATGTCATAGTTATCTACAGTATTTAATTGATGTACAGTAGAATCAACAACACTGTTTTACATAAAGCTGACTTGACTTTCATACACAACATAGTGAATTATAAACGATTCTTCAACTCTGTGTCTAATATCCTCCACCTACAGCACTGGTAGCAGAAACAGGATGGAGAAGGAACTGAGAGAATTCCATCTCCTAAATTCCGACCTCAAGCACCTGCGTATCCTGCTGCAGGGCCCAGTGGGAGCTGGGAAGTCCAGCTTCATCAACTCCATCAACAGCGTATTCCAGGGCCAAATCTCTGCAGGGGCTCTTGTTGCCACCGAATCTGGCATTAGCTTCACCAAAAGGGTGAGGGGAGACTAGCTTGGCTATCATGCAAACTAAATAATCACAAATGACATTTAGTCTGGGGACCCACATATTGCTTTTCTCGTATAATAATGGCGAGGTGGAGGTTTAGAACTGAACTGAACCGGTCACTTCAAAGGCTGTTATCCCATTTATCTTCCGTTTGTATTTATCGCAAATGTTGAAAACATAAAAGAAACGTGACTCCAATTTAAAATAAGTTAACCTGTTCAGTTGGGGTACTATTTTCGTGTGAAAATAGATCTAAAAGGCTGCTTACTGTTGTTATTGTAACATTCTAAAAAGCATTGATATTGAGTGGTGGTGAAACTTTTTAACAGAAAAAAACGTCCCAGTTAGCCAGTTGCAACCCCATCAGCCAATCAGAGAATCGCATTCTGAAGGGAGATAACACTAGATATAATATGATTTGTTACGTCACTTTAGTCTTAATTGTAATTGTTAGTGCATGCAGCAGGCTTTGATAACATGTTACAGTTAAAGCTGTAACTTCGGCAAGTCTACGTAATTCCAAGACTTAGGCAAAAAAAAATTCAAGTCATACAACTCTCTGGTTGGTTTTCATGTACTACTTCTAGAATAACGTGACAATACCACGAAATTTGACTTTAAAATAGTTATCGAATACAGCTTTAACTCTGCGCTAACCCAAGAGGATGTCACTGTTGTATACTGTATTTATTATGTAAAATAATTGTTCACAATCGTTTGTTTGGTTTTACTCCCTTGTAGTACAAAACACACAAATTCAGAGATGGGAATTCTGGACATCTGCCCTTCGTTGTAAATGACATCATGGGTCTAGAGAAAGGGAACTCTGTGGGAGCGCGCCCTGATGACATCATCAGCGCTTTAAATGGCCACGTAAAAAATAATTACCAGGTATGTGTCACAAGTTTGTTTCAGTAACTCCGGAGGTAGTTGTCCCGTAGCTCTGTTCCAGGATGTCACAACGGCAGTCAATCTTAACTGATGAGGCCTTTTTCCTGTTAAGTTAACGTTAACTGGGGGGCGTCTTGGCTCAGTTAGCTAAGGCGCCATACCATAAATCTGGGGTTTGATTCTGACCCAAAGTCATTTCCTGTCCCCTCCCCGTCTCTCTTTCCCACTCATTTCCTGTCCCTCTATACTGTCCTATCCAATGAAGGTGGAAAAAGCCCCCCAAAATATATTTAAAAAAAATGTTAACTGTGGGTTTTCAAATTTTGCTAATTGTAAAGTTTGCAAATCATTCCCATTCTTATCGAAAACACTCAGTAACCCCAAACAACGGGGCTATTGGTTAGTGATAAAGTTTTCATAGAGTGTTTCAAAGTCTAAGATCAGTCTGCATGTTACCTATTTTCTTTCTCATCTAGTTCAAGCCTGATTCTCCGCTATCTGCGGGAGATGCTCATTACGTTGACAGCCCCTCTCTGAGTGACCGGGTTCACTGTTTGGTCAGTGTGATCCCATTGGACAAGGTCTCCATCATGGATGATGAGGTCATCAACAAGATGAGAGCCATCAGGGAGGCAGCCAGTGATATGGGTAAGAACTTATGTTGAAGATTTTATATTTATAGAATAAGATAGGCCATGATGAGGCATGAGGTAGCCAGAACACAAGGTCCTTGCACCAGGCTCCTACACTGATGGAACGAGGGGAGGGCACTAATCCCCTTTATGCAGTGGAGAGGCTCGTTCTATGGCACAATCCCAGAATTTCCTAGACAGGAGCGGTTTCTGGCATGGGCGAAGTGGGCCGTTGCCAAGGGCGGTGTCACGAGCACTGATTTTGATTTTTTTTTCTTTAGTATGGGTATACTTGGACTCAATTCGGGTATTTGGTATCAAATTAAAAGAAATCAGACGAATGCATTGATACCACTTATAATGTACTTGCTCGAAAAAAGGGGGGTTCAATTTCAGTCTAAAGATAGCTTCCATTTTGTCTAGTGAAATATCTTTGTCTGGTGTTAAAAACAAATAACCAAGACCTCAAAAAATAATATGTAAGGGAAAACGGCTGCCGAGGTGTCCCGATATAAGGTAATTAATATTGGACAAGGTGGAGAACAGCCTGACAATGGCCTTTGCCACTGTCGGGTCCATTGCTCAAGTCCATTATTGCTGTACCTTACATATTGGGACACCTCAAAGGCCGTTGCTCAGTGGACTAGTGCGTCATATTATAAATCTGGGGATCCGGGTTTGAGTCCGCAACAATGTAATTTCCCAATCCTTCCCCATCTCTCTCTCCCACTCGTTTCCTGTCATTCTCTGCTGCACTGTCCTGCCAATTCAAGGCAAAAAAGCCCTAAAAAATCTTTAAAAAAAAAACCCAAACAATTATTTGGCACACACTCAAATGTGCATGTGTGTACGTACACAAATACACTCGCCAATGGAATCTTGTTTCTGATCACTGATGCTGTTATGTCACTCATACTGTTGTCATGTCTCATGTCATGTGTGAATAGATGTTGACTGTATGTGATCAAGGATTTCTATGTACAGTAATTCAGCAGTTTTGAAGGAGTACATCATTAAACACCTTTGAACTCTACTGCAGATATTCCACAAGCTATTGTCATGACAATGGCGGATAAAGCCTGCCCTTTGGTGAAAGAAGATCTTAAGAAGATATACTTCAGCAAGAGAATCAAGCAAAATGTATGTATGCTTGAGGTTTGCAAGTGTGCCAAAGGGCATTTTTGAGACAAAAGGCACCTCATTATCTGGTCTGACTTAGTGACATACAATTTCATTTTAGATATGCATGGGAAAGGGGGTTTTAATATCTGACTATAGAGCACCATAGCCACTTTCTCTGTGTTTGTATTTGTGTTTAGATGCAGGAGTGCAGCAACAGACTGGGTGTCCCAATGAACTGCATCTTCCCGGTGAAAAACTACCACGAGGAAACAGACTCGGACCAGGAGATGGATTGCCTCATCCTCACTGCTTTGAGACAGATTGTTCATTTTGCTCATGAATATACAGACTCTCTAGATGATTAGTTGTGAAAAATGAAGCTTGTTACTGGCTGTCCAAATACAATTTTCTTGTGTGTATTTACATTAAAATAATTAGTGTTAGGCTATCTCTCTACTAGTTGTGTTTCTTATTTAGCACCATGCAAGGAATGTTTTCAGCCATATTTTGAATAAGACTATTGTTCCTTCTCTGAAAAAATAGACAAATTTGCATTCAATGTAGAATTTGAAAAAAAGACAACAACAAATAATATTATTTTGTTTAGCCTACAGGTAGATTACATTGTGCCCACCAGAGGGCTCAATTGCACCTATTCAGAAGCCAAAGTAAATGTAAGGATTCAGCAACATGGCTTTATAGATGCTGACCTACTGATCAAAACAATGTTAAAATGAGTTTATCTTCTCTTTTGTGTGTATTAAAATTACTTTATGCATGTATCATTACCTTATATGGCTTATTATGTTATGTTGTGGGACGTTCCTTTGACATTGGGCCCCTTGACGTTGGGCTGTCTGTTATTTCTGTGTAATGACCACTTTAAAAATGCAATGACTGTTGTCAATGACAAAGATGTTTGTGCTTCATATCAATCTGCAACTAGACATCATTCACAAATGGAACTTCATTATAACACAACTGATTTGTGTCCTTGGATGATCGCCTCTTGTGAAGTAAGTGTGAGTTCAGCTGTGAGTATTTCCATCTCAAAAAGAAGAGCTCATTTAAAATGATTTCAAGGTACAACTAATAAATATATTACAACAATTATTATTAAATAGTAATTAATAATTTATATCGATCCTAACATTGCATATTTGAAAAAAAAAATCATAAAAAGTGGGATAGTAACAGTATACAAAGAGATGCACAAGTCCAATTAAGAATTTATAATTTTGGGGTGTCCTCTTTTGTAATCCCACACATTCAGCTTGTAAGTCATGACAGAGATTGAGGAAAAGTTTATATCCTCAAGTGCCTTACGAAAGCTACGTAACTTTCGTAAGGCACTTCCGCACAACGATCTGATGTTGAAGCCCTTCAAAGCAATTTCAAGCCCAATATTCTCTAACCAGACCAATCAGGGCTGCTGGCTGCTGTAGAGGGTTTGACGTAGCGAAGAAGCAACTGTTTTGAATCCAACCAATCCAACAAACGTAGCCAGCGTCATCGGTTGGTTTCGATGTGGTTGGCTGAAGTGCACGTCAATTAAATTGATGGACAAGCCATTTGTCCAGTTAGATTCAAGGGTTTCTGGCTCCTGAAATAACTCGTCTCGCGCGTAGCGCTACATCTGACGTGAGTGAGGTAAATTCAAACGAGGACCACAAAACATAGCCTAATAACAATTCTTGTATATTCTTTCATTATTTTTCATATTTATTACTATTACTATTTTTGAAGCACAGACATCGAAGTCAGTGGACGAAGTCAGTTTTTCATGAATTGATAACTGATGAAGAACACCTGACATGTTTAATCAGGTCAATCAGGACAACTCATCAGGTTGTCCTCACATCTCAAGATACTTTCATTTTCTAATAACAAAGACCATTTCTGAGAAATCCATCTGGGCACAGTTGGGTTCAGTTGTAGGCTAGTTAAAATGTCATAATAAAGTAGGCTACATATAGGCTAAAGAACACCTGATATCTTTAAGCATAACTTATCAGGTTGTCCTCACATCTCAAGACACTTTCAGTTTCTCATAACAAGATCATTTCTGAGAAATGCATCTGGGCACCCACACCCCTGCCACCCAATGTTCTCAAGCTTTTAAAAAAGGCTACACGATGCTCTATAAAGTATACCCAATATTTTACTCAAATCATAAGAGGGCCTTACAAGCCAGACTAACAGTCTGACCACGATCGATAGACCCTTGGGAATGACGGGGGGGGGGGGATCTTGCAAGTGCTATCTGCTTCTAGGAGTTACAAAGCAGCCAACTGCTCCCTTGTTCTTTCATGGCTTTCACGGCACACTTTTGATCTCCACATGCAAGATTGGATTGGACTTTGTGGAATGGCGCAGGTTCAACCACCTACAACTCAATACATTACCCTGGCTGTTGAACTCTCAGACGGATAAAGCTTTTCCAAATTACATGATAATGCACCCTCAAGCCTCCATTTTCACTTTTGATTTGACTGAGCAAGTCTTTAACCTCTGATCTGACATGTGATACCTGCTATATATACAGCAGGTGTGGGTGCCATAGCAGTAGACTGCAGCTCCCAGACTGAGAGGTAAGTCTATCATGAGGGATGAACCAAGAGGGTTGAAGAGATTCTGGAATATTCCAGGCATACAGAATATTAAGTAATGAACATTGAGAATAGGATGGGCTGTTCACAATGCTCAAACTAACCAAAAATAATTTAGCTGAGATCAGGTTCTCTGTCCAGGGTCCTGAAACATAGCCTATCCATAAAGTTCACTTGTCTATTTATAACATACCAAAGGTAGACGGATGGCATATGAAGTGTTTGTCTGACGTTGGGAATTCTTTGTTGATCTGCTGTGTATCTTGTGTGCTCAATTGTTTGTAAGATTCGCCCAGTACAGTGACTGCACAATAAAATACTCATCTATTTCTTGAGGGGGCGTTTGAAACTTTGGGCATATAAAACTCTTTTTCAGCACTCAGAGAGTTAATGTTAAAATTGCAATATGAATAGTTGTTTTGTTTTTGCATTCATTCCAGATTGACCAAAAATGTCCTTTTGGAATAAAGTTCCTCTGGTGGGCCAGGTGAAAACCATCGTCCATCTTGTATCTGGAGATGATGAAGCTGCGGAGAAAGCCTGTAAAGAATCAACGCAAAGTGTGTGTGTCGTAGCAGGAGCAGTTGGTGGCTTCATGACTGGGGGCCCAGTAGGAGCTGCAGCTGGAATAACAGTTGGAAGTAAAGTTTCAGATGGATGTAACTCATTAATAGATAGTGCTAAATAGAGAATAATGTCTAACAGACTAAGAACAGCAGGATGTTCCAGCTTTACCACTGAGAACTGGCCCCATGCACACATGCCTTGATCCAGTGTTAGCCTGCAACAAAGTTCAATTCATTGTCTAATCCTACTTAGATTTCTACTGGGTTTGATGAAAAATGTTTTGCTTGCTTGCTACAGTATAAGGCTCAATTCATCCTCTGAATAATTCTTTCCAAAAAATGAACTCACAGATTTCTGGGGTTTGACCAAAATGTGAAAAAGCCAACTATATCACCAGGATATCCAGCGTGAATCATTAGATTTAGATTTAACAGGAATCCCACAAAATTACAACACTCTGAACCTGATAATCTGTCTGAATGGTGTTGTAAATCTCCTGTGACATGTAATTTGTCTGTAAATGTATTTTTAATATTATGAATTTATCGAATGTATTCATGCTTTGGATCTCCATTGGATGCACTCTTGTGTAAATAAACATCATTTATACATCATGTCATCTCTGCATCTTTTCTTTGAACACAGACTTTACTAAAATGATAACTACATTGATTGATGTAAAAGATATATACAGACAAAGACAGACTTTACAAACAATTATTTTTAAAAGGCAAAATTTGGCAACACTGTGTCATGGTATACTGAGGATATACAACAACTAAAATTATTGTTTGTTGTCAAATACAAATGCCCCTAGGATGCCCCTAGGAACAGCAAATTTGTCTTCATTTTGATTCCCACATAACTGGGAAGTGTCACAAAGTGAGCGGAGGGCAGAATTATGGGGTTTAACAAGTTTTGAAAGGCTATTTGCATTCAGTAGAAGAAGATAATTCCATTACAAAAAAGTGGTTAAATTGTGTTTTAATGCAAGCAGCCACATATTGTTTGTTTGCAAACGGTTTTGTAAGCACTGCCTAAAAACACTGGCTGTCTCCGAAACTGGGAAAATGCTGCCTTGACAAATAAATAAATAAACAAATAAATGAATAAAAGCCTTCGAAGATACCTTATCCAAATTTGAAGGAAGCATTCGGTGGCAGCCAGGATTCAAACCCATAACTTCCAGATTACTACCCCACTAGAGTCAGGGTCCTTACCACTGTCCCTTAGTAGCTGTCACACTGGGACAAGTAGCCAGATACTAGCGTTCTATAAAGAATAAAGGCTTAATTCATCATAATTTAAGAAAAATATGTAAATTCATGCCTTATAAATGTTTGATGTTGCTTAACACTAGCATTTGCGTTAATAAGAGTTTTGTTTTAGGGAGGGGAGTTCAAAGGCAATATTGGAATGGTGTGGGCGAAGTAGCAAACTTTCATTTATTTTCTGAATTTATATAGGCTAGAAATTTTGGTGGCAGTAGCCTACACAGTTTGAGACTAGCCTGCAGTCACTAATTTGAAACAAGCGCTTGATGAAAAAAGGCAGCCATTCAAGACTATCAGAATCTTCCCCTTTCATCTCTCATCTTCACTATCTGTTGTGGGGTACGTTTATCGAGTGGAATTATGTTAGAAGGGAATGGCAAGGCTCCAGGTTTGCAAGTGTTTTGAAAGTCATGATGTCATGTAAATGACTTTATAGTACTATAAACAATTGTGTTGCTTTTACAGTAGTTTCAAAATGAACAGTAGATTTGATACTCATGATAAAAACTCAATCTCTTATCAGGCTTACATTGTTTCATAGCAAAACATAAAGTTTACCCAGAATGAATATCTCATTGGAAAAGTGAAAGTAATCAGTTACTACATGTATTCAACACTCATGCAGGCATAAACTCAAAGAACAGTCATTCAATCAATACAGGTCAGTAGTGGAAGTAGAGCAGTGGGATTATATGTCAGATAAATCGTTTGGATTGATACACACACTAGTGTGACCACATCCACCTAGAGGCCCACATTTTTTGTTTTTACTCAAAACAAAGTTTGTTCACACAATGAAATAATAGCTATCTTTAAATGTCTCTCTCCCTCATCCCTCCTGTTGTCTCTTATGACAAAAACTGTAAGCTACTGAATGTCCAGATGAATCCAACATGGAGAGTAATGATATGTGGGTGCTTAATGTAAATGTTATTCTAATGTTAGTGTTATTCTTTTTTCTAAAAGGTATTTCAGGGGCTTTTATCAGATGGGGCAGTATATAAGTGGACAGGACGCAAGGGGGTGAGAGAACCCTAGGGAAGCAGTACCGGCACCTCAGATAATTTAACAATATCATCCCATTCTTCTTCTATACATTTTTTTTTGTTTGTGCCAACACAAAATATGACAGTTCCTCCTCTTGCCAAATCCCACTTTAACCACTGATTAAATCCCATATGAAATGAATGTGGGTCATTTTAACTCTTGTTGCGCATTAGAAGGGGTTTCTTGGACTTGAACAGGCAATTGAAATTTTGTGGGATTTCTGTGAATAGACCTTCTAATGATTCAGACTGGATATCCTTGCAATATACCAGCTTTTTTTCAATTTTGTAGGATTGAATCAATCTGAGAATTAATTGAGAAGTTTATGTTTAGGATTAGATAATGAATTAAGCTTTATATCAAGAAAAACCTGGTACATGGCCTGTGCATGGAGGCAGATCCCTGTGGTAAAGCTGGTACACCCTCAGAGGTGTCCTTATTACACATTGTTCTTTAGCACTATCTGCTAATGAGTTATATCCATCTGAAACTTTACTCCTGAGTCTTATTCTAGCGACAGCTCCAAATGGGTCCCCAGTCACAAAGTAAACAACTGCTCTCCATGCTACGACACTAGTGCTTTGGGTTGGTTCTTTCATGGCTTTCACGGCACCCTCTTGATCTCCATGTGCACGACTGACTGGACAATTGGTTTCTGTTGCAAACCAAATCAAAGTCCTATCAGCTGCCCTTAAAAGATCACTCAGTAGCCTACTTGTCACTGTTATCACCCTGGCAATCAACTCTCTATCAGATAAAGATTTTCCAAGTTACATATTAGTGCAACCTTAAACTTCCATTTCCACTTTTGATTTGACTAAGCTAGTCTTTAACCTCTGATCTGACATGTAATACCTAACCAACTAGCACTGTGA
The DNA here is from genome assembly GCA_027497455.2 of Sardinella longiceps. Lineage (NCBI taxonomy): Eukaryota > Metazoa > Chordata > Actinopteri > Clupeiformes > Clupeidae > Sardinella > Sardinella longiceps. Next base: position 33,688 of record JAODXP020003501.1, read on the forward strand.
AACAAATGTGTTGATGACATGGAACACTATGTTTTCAATTGAGACACTAATGAAAATATTTATTTGTTAATATGAAGAAACTATTTTACAACTTTGAGTGTAAATAGTAAGAAATATTTCTAAATAGACAAATGCATTTGTATTAGTTAAATCATTAAACACTTTTTCAAAGATATGTCTCCTCTCTATGAAAAAAGATATTCCACTCCAACTCCAATAATGCAATTAGACAAGATTTCAGTGGTGTTGTAGCTATACCTATGTCACATGCAAATATTATAAATGATCTTACATGAAAGTGGTTGTTGTAAAAAAAGACAGTTATGTTCAAGTAGACTTAATCAGTAATATTTTACAAAAACTTCTGAGGATTTTTGTTTCTGTGCTAAACCTACAATCAGCAAACATCAAGTTTTTCCTAGTTTTAGTAATGCCATTTTTACCCACCTGGGGGCAGCATCAGCTCCAAGCAAACTGCACTAGAATTGATCAATTCTATCATGGTGTTTCAGGCATTGCACAAAAAAAGTTATTAATTTACCTTAAAATCTTTGTTACTCTCCAAAT
>JAODXP020003503.1:7500-33254 GCA_027497455.2 Sardinella longiceps
TTGTGTGGTTATTTCAAGGAAGCCTTGTAACAACATTACAAGATAGTCAGACCATAGAGGTTCTGATCTTCATAGTTCTGGCTGGACAAGCAGTCAGGCAAAACACTGATTTAACCACATCTTCATGTGACCCCACCCATGCTCCACCATTTTCATGTGACCCCACCCATGCTCCACCATTTTGTAAGTATACTGTACATAGACAAAATGTCTGCCATGATGACATGTCTCTCTCACTCTTTCTCTCTCTCTCCTCTCTCTCTCGTGTGTGTGTGTGTGTGTGTGTGTGTGTGTGTGTGTGTGTGTGTGTGTGTGTGTGTGTGTGTGTGTGTGTGTGTTTGCATGTCTGTCTCGGTCTGTTATCATCCTAATGCCATCATAATTATCCTCTCTAACTCTCAAAACATCTTGTGTTCACTGAGGATTTCTTTCTGCATGATCGTTTCTTCTTTGTTTCTGATTGTTTTTAAGGAAGTTGCATAGAGAAGGAAAGAGAGTGTGTATTTATTCTTTGGACTGACTGAGGATACTGTTATAAATCTCATTGTGGGCACATCTAAAGGTGTTTGATGTCAAATAATTAGGTCAGTGGTAGCTTGTTCACCTCAGATAGCGATTAGAACAAAAGCGCAATGGAGAAGTGTGTGTGTGTGTGTAAGAAAGATCTGAGAGGAGCACTGGTGCTAAAACCAAATGTCCATTGCAGTTTAATCTATTCTATTTAATTTGCAGTGCACCAAATACAAAACATTTTCCTCACAGCGTTACACAGACAGTACAAGGAGCACCACAAGGGCAAGGAAAAACTACAATATCCCCTCTGTTTGTAGTAATTCCTTTTAGGCAAGGCAAGGCAAGGCATTTTTATTTATATAGCACATGTATCATGCCAGTGGCAACTCAAAGTGCTTTAACAAAAAAGATATAAAAAGATAGTGATACTAACATATGAATCACAATCATGATATATATATATAAAAACAAAAAGTAAGAATTAATAATATGCATGCATATATACAGTATACACATAAACCCATAGAACATCTACATAATATACACACACACACACGCACATACACACACACACACACACACACACACACACACTACACAAACACACACACACACAAATACAAGTCTAGACAGAACAGAAAAAGTATATGTAATAGACACAGTTTTGTAGGATGATCTACGTAAAAGCAGTAGCAAATAAATGGGTTTTGATATGGGTTTTGAAGCTATTAATTTAGGAAGAAACCTTGGGCAGATCCACACCTCATCATGGGCTCAACCCACCGTAGGGCCCAATGAAGTACCCATACAGTCAGGGGTAGAAGGCGAACGATTTGACTTTCGAACTTACGGGTAAGTTTTGTCAGGCATGGCCCAAAGATGACGTGTACCAAGTTTAGTGTGAATAGCACAAAATATGAGACAGCTGAAATGTTCATTTCACTTTTGACTAAATCCATTCCAGACTGTCTTCTGATTCACCGATCACCACCCAAATTAAAACAGTTCTTACTTGCACCAATACAGACGTGGTTTGAAAATTGCATCTCAATCTGTGCAGTACTTTTCGAGTTATGTTGTAGACAGACAGACAGACGCAGGCGAAAAGATAACCTCCTTGGCGGAGGTAATTAATGTGCTTTGTTGTTACATTAATCCAATATTATTTACTGTATATACTATAGTATGTGGCCTGGAACCAGAAAAGTCTGGCCACCCATTAGGTTAAGGAATCATAGATAGACAGAAAGACTGAAACACTGAAGAAAAAGGGCCAGATGAGACCAGAAGAGGGGATTTGGAATCTAACTTATTTACTGTGTGTGTGTGTGTGTGTCCGTGTCTGTGTATGTGCTGTGTATGTCTGTGTATGTGCTGTGTGTGTGTGTGTGTATGTGTGTGTGTGTGTGTGTGTGTGTGTGTGTGTGTGTGTGTGTGCGTGTGTGTGTGTCCATGTCTGTGTGTGTGTGTGTGGTGTGTGTCCATGTCTGTGTGTGTGTATCTGCAAGCAGGTTATTTACAACATATCCTTCCTTCCCACATTCCTCCATTCAATCCAATCACAATCATCACTGTGATGCCCTCACAGATATCCTATCTGATATTATAAGCAAAAAAGTGCAAATATTCAAATGCCGTGGATCACAAATCTTAGCACATGCCATGATCTCAATGTGTGTACCGTGCCAATGACTAAAATAGTCACACAAGGAGCACCCGTAGGGAAGAGCAACGTAGGGAAGGAACTCCTTTGTGTGGTTATTTCAAGGAAGCCTTGTAACAACATTACAAGATAGTCAGACCATAGAGGTTCTGATCTTCATAGTTCTGGCTGGACAAGCAGTCAGGCAAAACACTGATTTAACCACATCTTCATGTGACCCCACCCATGCTCCACCATTTTCATGTGACCCCACCCATGCTCCACCATTTTGTAAGTATACTGTACATAGACAAAATGTCTGCCATGATGACATGTCTCTCTCACTCTTTCTCTCTCTCTCCTCTCTCTCTGTGTGTGTGTGTGTGTGTGTGTGTGTGTGTGTGTGTGTGTGTGTGTGTGTGTGTGTGTGTGTGTGTGTGTGTGTGTTTGCATGTCTGTCTCGGTCTGTTATCATCCTAATGCCATCATAATTATCCTCTCTAACTCTCAAAACATCTTGTGTTCACTGAGGATTTCTTTCTGCATGATCGTTTCTTCTTTGTTTCTGATTGTTTTTAAGGAAGTTGCATAGAGAAGGAAAGAGAGTGTGTATTTATTCTTTGGACTGACTGAGGATACTGTTATAAATCTCATTGTGGGCACATCTAAAGGTGTTTGATGTCAAATAATTAGGTCAGTGGTAGCTTGTTCACCTCAGATAGCGATTAGAACAAAAGCGCAATGGAGAAGTGTGAAATACTTATGTGCATACATCGGCTTGTTAAGGCCGATAATGTAATAATGACCAATAATGTAACAACTGCCAATAACGTAATAATTTTCACAGTTTTAAATGTAATAAAGCCAATAATGTAATAACTTGCCAATAATGTAAGATTTTTCTCTGAAATGATATAACCTTTTACGAAACTGCACACGGTCTCGAATCCGGGTCTCCGGAGAACTAAATGTGCAACTTGACCGCAACATCAAGGAGCCAAGCTTGTTGGTATGTCAGTCAGAGTGCATACTCAACCGTAGTGATGGTACCCCGTCACACTGCCTTCCCCTTTGGGAAGCGCATGTCCCTCACGCATCCACCAGCCATACTACTCCCATCCCAGGGTACCCCACACTCTAGTGCTTCACCCATCTCAGGGGTCCCTCACACCGGGGTCAACCTATCCTGGTGGTCCCTCATACGGACCACACATTGGGTACACATCCGATGGCCTCACGGTAGCCATCCCTCTTCTGACACCATATGAAGCGGAGGGAGAGAACAGTGATCCCACTCGGTGCATACTCAACCATAGTGCACAGTCAAGGGAGGGAGAAGTGGAGGATGGGGCTGAGGTGGGGGAGGAGGGAGAAATAGGAGGACAGGGGGAGAAGTGGTCAGCTAAATATATATAGGATATACAATCCAATATCCAATAAGTAAGAATAGCTATTTTCGTTTCCCAATCTAGAAACCATAAAATGACTTTTTCACATTTTGCTGTAGAACTATGGAAGCCTGCTGATGGCTGAGTAAAGTGTCTGTCACATGACTTGAGTGTTTTGTTCACCTAGTGGACGGTTAAAGGGCAACTTTGCCCAATTTTAATAAGAGCTCTATTGCTCAAACTACTCAAGACTTGCTAGTACTGAAGATGCAAGAAATTGGTCCAACTGATTAGCCTAGAACTCTAGACCAGTGGATTTCAAAGTGGGGGCCGGGGCCCCTGGGGGGCTGTGAGGTGGTGCTAGGGGGCCGCGGGAAGATGGAGTAAAAAAAAAAATACATGAAATTATTTTATTGAATTAAAAATAATTTTAAAATATTCCTGTTTGCGTATAACTGCATTATGATAATCATTCACATAAAACTTACAAATAATATTTTTAGATAAGAATAAGAAATTCTTACATTATTGGCAAGTTATTACATTATTGGCTTTATTACATTTAAAAACTGAAAATTATTACGTTATTGCCAGTTATTACATTATTGGCCGTTATTACATTATCGGCCTTTACACGGCTCTCTAGCAAAAAATGACAGAATTTTTGGAAGGGACATGGGGACTAAATCTTTTCTAAAGGGTCCATAGAGTTCAAATCAATCATCAAAACATTGTTGCCAGAGGCCAGAGGATGGTCACAGAACCTCACATAACGACTGGACTAAAAGAAATGTGCTACCAAGTGAAGAGGGATTCAAACCTTTCGGTCTTCAGACCTTCATCAGTGCAAACCAAACAGCTTAGTCTACACTTCAACCTACCCATGTCATGGCTTTGATTGACAGCTTTGTCAGGTTGATTGACAGCTTTGTCGCCAAATCGACACTGGCTTATTCTTTGTGTTTGGTTTGCAATTTCAATATTTAATCTAAATACATAGCCTTGTCAATTCAAATGTCAATTCAGTTGTACTTATGCCAAATGACTATAAAATACATTGTCTGCAATGAACTCGGAACAAGAGCAGTGGGGGGAAGGGAGGCTCCCTTGTGTTATCATTTTTTTTATTTCAAGGAAGAGACCCAACTACCAGGGATCACACAGGAAATGTACAATCAGTAGTTATATGATAGGCAATAAATATGTTCACACAGTTTTGGCTAAATATCATGGTGAGTCTAGAATATTACATAATAGTCAGGCCATAAATGGTATATAAATAATCATAAATATCTATAGTTCTGGCTGGAAAGTGTACTCACACATAGTGCTGGTCAGAGGGATTTGACCAAACCCTGAACATTTTGTAAGTCTAATGCATAGACAAAAGGTCTCACATGATGTGGGAGACGTATGTGTGTGTGTGTGTGTGTGTGGGGGGGGGGGGTGTATGCACCATATCACAGTTATCTTCTACAATACATTAGTGTGATTACAAAATCTAGTTGGTTCGATCTCTCAAACCATCGCCATTTATTTTGTTGACAATGTCTGTTTGCATGGGGTTGCAAACACAACACACTGGACAGCATGTTTCTGCTAACTGCATGAAACTCAGTTTGAAATTTGGATTAGCAATTTTATTGCTCACCTAAACAAAAGCCATGCACTTCTGTGTTTTCTACCCTACCCTGTGTTTTCTTTCCTATAATTGCCGTCTTGATAATTACTTATCTCAACCTTTAGACCTTTAACAGCATCTGGATTGGACAGAGAGTAAAAAAATAATCAGGAGCAAAGGTTGAATCAAAAAATCAAAAGTTGAGATCACCATCTTTATGACGTCTGTAGTCGTTTACTAATGTAGCCTAAACATCTACAATTTATACATTCAGTGACGGAGTGGGATCTCTTTTTGCCCCGAGAGTTTTCTGAGAAGCACAGCATTGCCATATGCCAAGCGCTTTTGTACATTGGTAACTGGACATTTTTTTTTTAAATGCCTAAAACGTGACAGACACCAGTAACGTTTGAATGTAATTTCCCACAGCATGCATAAAGGTAAGGCTATGGTCGCCAGTTTGCCATGGGAAATACATAATGCATAATGACTTGTGACCCGTATAATAATGACGCATAGTGTGGGATCTCCGTCAGGATATTGTCACTTTAGATTTTGATCTGACAACAAAATTAATAGAATTATCTAGGCTTAATATTGCTATCACGAACAATGGCAAGTTCAAATTTAATGATAGACAACAGATTAAGGCCAATCCTTGCTTTAAAATGTGATCATCTACCACGTTCAAACGTATCAAACATTTTGCTTGAATATAGGAGTACATCTTGTTCTCATTTTAAATAATGACCAATACTGTTACCAATACTGTTGAGGGCAAGCCTCCTCCTCCTCCTCCATCATCATCGGGTGCGTCCTGCCCTCCATCCTTGGTGAACTCCTTATCAGCCGCTGCCCCACCGACTTGCTCACATCCCGAATCCGACACTCGCATATTTGCGCTAAAGTAGCACCTGGAAAGGTTTTGCCTTGGCTACTGTTTACTAACTATCATGTTTTCGATGATATCGAGGAACATTGTGTGTTTAAATGGTAAGTAAACTCTTTTAAAGTATTTCCTCATGTCAAACAGTTCGGTTAAGGAAGTAAGAGATGGACAAATGGAATGCACTATGAGCACATGGGGCCCAACATGGACACTAGGCCTAGCTATTTTAGAACTAGGAAGCGCACACGATGTATACCTATTAGATTGGCAATAATAGTTCTTTACATTTTTACTAACTTGATATCGGCAAATTAGTCAAAACTATTGTCAACATGTAGGCTATCTGTTTTGATGGACGCCGCTTTGTCACCAAAGCTACTTAAAAAAAAATGTAGCAACGAATTTCCATACAGTGGCAGAAGTTTACCAATTATAATATCAACTAATATCTAATAGCCTACTGATATCTATCTGTCTGTCTATCTGCTTGTCTGCTTGTCTATCTGTCTATTAATGCAAGGAATGTGTGTCTGTGTATGTTCCATGCATAGCCTAACTCTGCAACCATTCCTCCCACTGACCTCAAATAAGGCACTATTGACACGAGTTAGTGCAGTTGGTAAGTTTGATGTTATTTGGACAGAAATGAGACTTCTGCCGCTCTAAATGCCTCTCACATAGGCTACTCCCAGTGCACTGCTTTTGGATGGAGAAAATAAAACCTTCGCGGTGCCACAAACCCCACAGTGTGCAAAGGAACAATGCTATAGACTACAACCTTGATGCATTTATATACTGTAAGTTTGCCGAATTTGCAACAACATGCCAGGGCAGTCTACGTGTGAAGTGTGTTAAAATGTGCATTTCACTGTAAAAAAAAAAAAAAAACAGGTCCGAAACATGCCACACGCAAATCCACATCGGAAAGGTGTAGGCTACAGTTTATGTTCTCTTATTGTCTTGATATCACATTTCTCCAAAAATCACCTGTAAATTGTAAAACAGCTGTTGACCTCTGTCAGTTACAATAAGTGATTAACCTGCATTCTTTCATGAATTCCAACAACACAAGCCAAGCAATACGTCTTCTAGCGTCAACAACTGTTTTCTTACCTTCAGCCCTTACCTTCTACCCCATCTGCACATCTGGACTACACGTTTTTTGGGCAATTCACTTGTAGACCTACCTAAAATGACCCAACCTAACTTGAAGATCCTTCAGTAGTTTTGAACTGTTGTTACCTGATTTGTAGTAATTCTGTATTGGTATTAAATCTATTTACATAGTAAATCAAATCTTTATATTTTGAGTGTGCATGCCCATTTTTCTTATCCTGATTGTGCCAAATACAAGCATGATTCTGTCTTAAATGCTTGGAACAATATCTGTACTGTTATAAGTGGACGTTTGTTTTTCGCTAAGAATGGAGTGAATAAGAATATTTCCTAACTCAGCTTAAATTCAGCATAAAAAACTCAGCACACACTAACAAAGATATTGAAGACCATATGTAGTATACTGTAGCCTATATAAAAGGAAAATATAATGACTGATAGCAGAAAACAACAACAATGTTCGCACAGAAAATAAGTGAATATACTTATAAAATCAATGCCCAACATGGCCTCCCAGATTATGTGCTTCAAATGTTGGTTACTCTCAGACTAAAATACATTCACTGCCAATTGTGAACTGTCATGATTATGTATGTGACAAATAAACCTGAACTTGAAATATATAGGGAAACAAGGTGTTTGTTTTGGAGATCCATTCATTCCATAGAGGAAGTATCTCTGTGTGTGTGCTATGTGTATCTTTTTCAGGCATGCTGATGGCTATTCTTGTATATCAATGCAACGCATTAGTGTGTAACTTCCTAGCCAACAATGGTGAGCTCACCTTCCAGCTATTGCCTCCACCCGGCCCTCACTGTGAAACTCACTGGAGCACCTCAGACGTGAGCATGAATCTTACCTTATTATATTGTGTGTCTGACTGATGATATTTTGTATTTTAAAACAGCTTAAACATTTTGTGTTATTTAGGACCACATAATAGCCAGCGGAGAAGACATGGATCAGAAGTTGGTGTCAAGAGTTGGTGCTGCCTGGATTTCCCTCAAGGTCTGTCTGGACCGCCCCAGAGTGTCCGTGGACTGTGTGGACCAGAACCATAGATTACGGGTCAGTCACTCCACATCCCTTTGAGTGGTATTGTTTAAATAAGTTTTGGTATGTTTTACTATAGAAATTATGAATTCAGCCATAAATATCTGGATCTAACTTGACAATATCTCTTTTTCTTTCCCATAAACAACAGAGCTACAAGGCTGTATGCTCAGGTAATTCAATGAAACACATTCTTTGATGATAAGAAATAATATTTTCTTTGAGAAATAATACACTTTATTCATCATCCCAGAAGACAATTAAGGCATTCAGTGGATTATATAATACACAGAGAGAGAGAGAGAGAGAGAGAGAGAGAGAGAGAGAGAGAGAGAGCTGTGTAGTGTGCTCTGGTATAAGTGTGTGCACAAAGGAATATAGAGGTGGTGGAAGTAATGACAGTGACTACTTTCAGATGAAATTAGGCTAGTGAAGAACATTGTGAAACTGTAACCAATTCACTGACTATGACCATTTGTTTCCAAAGGAATCTGTTCTACAGCAGGAATTCCTACAAGGAGCACCCAAGAGCAAGAGGGGCAAGGAATAACTCCCTTCCCTAAGGAAGAAACCTTGGGCAGATCCACAGCTCAGGGGGCTAACCCAGCTGCCAGAGGTGAGGGAGTTTGGGTGACAGTGGAGATGGGATAGTGTATATGGGAAGTGGTGATGCTGGTGTTTTGTTGTATGTACTGTAGGGAGAGGATGTTGTGATGTGGGTGGGGGGTGCTGGCATGGGCAGTATACTGAATGTATGATGTCTGATGTGCGTTTTATGGTGGGGCAGTGTGGTGAATGCATGTTGTATGCATCCTTCCTGACGAGTTAATTAGTTTGGTGTGTGGGCCTATGAAGGGAATGCCGATGTCAGTGATGGGGTGTATGCGTAATGGGGGTGGGGGGTAGTGTACTGTATGTGTGTGGAGGATGGGAGTGACATGATCCAAAACAAGGTAAAACCTTACAAAAAGTTACAAGACACTCGGAAACTAGACTTGACTTTACTCAAGGCACATCCTTAGGAACATAAAAAGGCAACATTCCGACAATGACGCAGCAAAGAACACTGGAAACTCAAGGGCTTAAATACAAAAGACTAAACAAGGCACAGACAGGCAGGGATCTAGGGCAGGGCACAGGCAGGTCTAGGGTTGATTGGAGACATAGATATCCACTGTCATTAGCTTCCTCAGACAGTTTGTGAGGCAGGGTAATATCACTGAATATGATAGAATGTTATTCTAACAATTCATGTCATCATCCTGATCATGTGTACTTTCTTGTCCCTTAGTGCCATCCCACCATTGGTGGATAGCTGTGCTGGTCATCAGCCTCTTTTTTCTGGTTGTGATGGTGGTCTACGTCCAGTGCAAGCGATTCAAAAAGAGAAACAGCACAGCCAGCCCACCCAGAAATCTGACTGTCTGAATACCAGGGCCGTCGCAACAGGATAGGCAAACCAAGCAATTGCCTAAGTCCCCAGGTTGAAAGGGACCCCCAAGATCGACGGTTTAATAACTTTTGTTGTTTAGTTGGTGGCGTGTTCCAATAAAATATGCATATGAGATGGTTTTAGACAACTGTATGTTCAACACAAATGATTATGTTAAAGAAAGATGCTTGAACAGTGTGGCTCTATATTGCAATTTATTTAGAAAAAGCACTCATCTGCTTGATGGCAACATTTATTTATGTTTCGTACCAAAGCAGTCAAAGCATCATGGCTGTAAAATGTATAGCTTTTTAAAGTATTCAAATACATAATGATATTTTTAATTAACATGCATTTACAATATGTGGACCAGCGCTGTGGTATTCAGCAAGGTGCTGTTTCAAGGGGAAGTTCACTTTTTAGCATGTTTAGCCCCTTTTCTGGAGTGTTTAGGAAAATACATACATACACATTGAAAGTATTCCAGTTTATCCCTGCAATACTTTTAATGTGTATGATGAAATGTATTTTCTTTAACACACAAAATCAGTAGGGTATTTTGAATAATTTTCCTAGGTCTCCAAACATGATATGCAACTTAAAGTTACAATGTGTAACGTTTTTACTGTTCAATATCAAAATATGCTTTACCTGTTCGCAAGCCTGTCCTTTCTCATTAAATATTAACCACTATTAATTCCATATGTCTGTACTGGCTTGAAATTTCGCATTTGCACGCACATTAACTGGGTAGACTCTCCATGTATTGCAGCCATCTTGGAATATCTTTCATGTTTTTGCTATCGACTGACAATAGACCAACATCCGCGCGCAGGCTTCCGTGATACGTGATTTGCGTTGCGTTACGCTTAATTTCTCTCGAAGGCTACACTCTGATTGCTGCCGTATGTGATGCAAATCGCATTGACTGAATATTTACATAAGAGAATTGCTCAAAAAAGAACAAAAAGTGTTGGAATATCACAGAGGATAGCTTATGATGCACACATCTACAATTGCTCAGAGAAATAATAATTTTTTTTTTCTAAAAGCTCACTGCAGCCATTTGGCCATAACCTCCAGGCTACACTACTGAAGACACATTGCCTTTTTTGATGATATTCTGTGATAATTTGGATTCTATTGGGCGGGCTTCGATGATTAGAGGAGAGTGTGGATTGGGCCATAATTAATTTCCATCCACTAATGACTTTGATAGGAGGCATCGTCAACAAATCATGTAGAAAGATCTCTCAGATTTCACATTCTAGATTACTTGAGTAGGCTATGTGGGAGAGAGGGACTAAAGTATGTTGTGTGCTTCCTCATGCTATGAGCAGTGTGCCAACATTAGCCTGCCATCATCTTGTCCACCATTTTGGTAAACAGTCATGAGAGAAAATGTCAGTTCAGAGACAAAATGTCTCCCACTACTATGTGATGTGGCACTTCTGTATCTGTGAGTGTGAGTTTCCTGCATCTGTGAGTTTCCTGCATGTTTTCATTGTAATTTCACTTGTCAACAACATGTGACTGTGTCATTGCTGTTTGGATCTTCTTTATGTCAGACTAAGTGCCTTTTGCATCATTTCGGATTAACTGGGTGACGATCACGTGAAGGACAAAATAACCATCAGACACTGAATAGCAGTTCCAGCAGAAGTAAAAATGTTCTGAGGGGTGTAAGGAAGGTTTGGTGTAGCCTGTGGGTAAAAAGACCAAAAGTTTATAGTCCAGTCAATCTAGCGCAAATTGACAAAAAAATTGCAACAGAAATGGTATTTTGTTATGTAATGGAGATTATGGTACATTTTATGGATAAATGCCTAATTTGCATATATAAACATAACATCTCCAAAAACTTCCAATACATTTTTTCTTTGTTATGATGAAACCAATCAACTGAAGAAGTTTCATAGTGATATCTATCAATTTAAAATTTTACCCTATTCAACTCAATTTGACTTTGCCAAATTTGCACAACTTTGCCCTTTAACTTAGAAAACATAGGCCTATATGTTCCACTCCATCTACGGTGGTCGTCTTTTAGTATGTGATTCAGGGGGGTGTTAGGACCAAGAAAAACCATGAACCATTTCTGTTGCATTTTTTTTGTCGATTTGCGCTAGATTGACTGGACTAAAAAGTTGCCTAGTGTACCAGAAACCAGATAGAGCAGAGAATTAAAGTGAATTTAGAGCCTGGAGGCCCATTTAACCCATTTAAGATTTTAAAAATAAATCAGTTGAGAGTATTGAGAGTAAGGGTACGGAATTACTTTTTAGATATCCAATGTGTAATTACTGTACACACGCAGACACTCACACAGACCACACTCTGACTTTAAAACACCTGTACCTCAGCCAACACCCTTGTGCCAAGGGTGCCTTCTAGCACACACACTCCACACAGCTCCACACCAACTACCTTAAACATCAGTATTTCTAATAAACCAATAAGCCAGGTTACAGAGGTTAAATACTTAGGACTGATACTGGATGAACACCTCAGATTTGACAAACACATTACTGTAAGAAGATCAGCAAAACAGTTAGACTGAACTTGCACACTTTCAGACTAATAAGAGATTGTTTATCATTTGAAGCAGCCAATATCTTTCTGCACCTTAGGTCTTTCCATTATAAGACCTCTGGAGAGACTCTACAACCGTGCCTTAAAAACACTGGGTAAAAGGCCATTTAGAGCCCATCACTGTGATGTTCAGCGAGACCTGAACATGATGAGTTTTAACAATTACATTGCTTGGTCAAATATTAACTTGATATATAAATGCCTGCATGGCCAAGCCCCTCAAGTGCTCTGTGACCTTATTCAACCAATGCAGGTTGTAGGGAGGTCCACAAGCAGTGCTGTATCAGGGAATTGCAGGATACTCCACCGTAAAACTTCCTTTGGTCAGTCCTCATTTCTAATTAAAGGACTACATTTATGGAACAGTCTGCCCCCTGAAATCAAGGCCATTCATAGTCATGGGAGGTTAGAGGTCAGTTGAAGGAGTTCCTAAAAAACAACCAGGTATGTAGCCATATGTGAATGTGTGGGACATGTGTGTGCATGTGTGTGTGGGAGTGAATATGTGTTGTGTGTCATGATATCAAGTGTACTGGTGGGTTGGGGGTTGGATAGTTCATTCTTGTGTGTGTGTGTGTGTTCTTGTGTGTGTGTGTGTGTGTGTGTGTGTGTGTGTGTGTGTGTGTGTGTGTGTGTGTGTTGGAGACGGTGTGTGTGTGTGTGTGTGTGTGTGTGTGTGTCCATAATGGTATGTGTATAATGTAGGTCAGGTGCAAAGATAGGTAGGTAGAGTTTGTATAATTTTACTAAATGCACTTAATTAGGGGATGAATGGATGAGTGACTGGACATTGATATATGGTTAGCTATATATTGGCTGTCTGTTAGATTGAATGAATGGCTTGGATGAATGGTTAGGCTGCTCTTTAAAATGACAAAAAAATTTTTTATATCTATGTATTTTATTTTAAAAGCCCTTATAGGGACGGGCATTGGAAATTAGCCCTTGGCTATAAATGCTATGATGCCTCTTTGTTAGGCTGTTGTACAGCCTACATGATGTGTATCTGTCCCTATCAAATAAAACATAACTAAACACACACACACACACACATACTGTGTGTTAGCAGTTAATGAAAAACCTACTCATTTATAAAGCAATTTCCCTATTCAAACAAAGCCTGTAGTGGGAATCTTGGGCTTGTGTCCTTTAGGTTTATACCTGTGTGGTATCAGGTCCTGTTTTTATGGTCCTATTATGGTCATAGTGATACAGACAGAAGTACTACAGGCACATACAGCCAGGCATGGACTGGCCATAAGGCAAACAGGGTAATGTCCGGTGGGCCGACGGTCCTGGGCTGGGGCTGTCATTTACTCATAAATTTCATGAAGGGTATTGGGCTAGTTTAATTAAATATCTCATATTCATGCAATATATACAATTTACAGTGTTATTTTAGCTAGCCACAACGTTGTTGTTAGTGAATAAAATGATGGTGGGCCGCCATGGCTGAAAATGCCTGGGCCGTTTTTTGGTCCCAGTCCGGCCCTGCATACAGCCATTTGAAAACAGCTCTCACAGTCATGATGGACTGACTAGTAACTGCAAAGGTGTGGCATATTTGAGACTTGAATGTGGCCTTTGATATTTTAGCTCATTTATAATTTAATAAAAAACATTATTGAAATTTCTGCTTGTTTTTCTTGACTTTAACGGACCTGTCAGAAATACAGTAAGTGTGTGTGTGTGTGTGTGTGTGTGTGTGTGTGTGTGTGTGTGTGTGTGTGTGTGCTAATAGAGATTATAAACTCAGCACACCCCTGACAGACCGCCATTTCGTGCCACTCATGAGATCAAGAGAAAATGTCTCTTAGTCTGATGATGTGGCACTTTTGGCATTCTGACAATGCATGTCCATTTGTTTCCTGTTTTATCCTCACGCACTGTCTCCACGTCTTCACGCTCATTACTTAACAGAACCCATCTCAAAGCAGTCATTAAGATCTGTGAGATACAGCGTTGGGCCTCCTTTACCTATACACATGAAGTCCTCTGGTCTTCAGGTTTTGTGATTATATAAATAAGAATACAGTTCTGTCACGTTCACTGTAGTCAAAATTATGAACCAGAAATGCAGTAATTTGTTTGGTGGTAGGCTATGGCTCTGCTCTGGGGAACTTCCTGCCCATCTAGGCTATTTACATAGAAAGCCAGAGGCAGGGAGAGCAACACTACCCACCCATCACAAGCAACAAAGCACTCCTTCACACTATGGCACTGTCCTACTGTTACATCGCTAACATTAAAAAAATCATGCATAGGCTATTAGTTGGACATAGGCTTAATAGTTAGACGCACTTGAATAAACACAATGTTTCCGACAGATTGCAACCTGTTCAGTTTGAAGGGATTTTTTTCCTGTTGAGGTTGTAGTGAGGTGTCATATTTTTTTGTCATATTTTTGCATAGGATGTGTCAAACTTGGGTGGAGCCCTTTGAACTGCGCTGTCCCTTGGTGCCAGGTATCAGGAAGACTCCTCCCATAGCCTATATATAGCCTCCTACAACTTACAAAGGGTCTTTTTACTGTAATAACTATCAAGGTAAGTCTTCATTTAAAGTTTGTAAAACATATAGTAAGCCTAGCCTATAGCTATAATTTAGCCTATGGCAGGGCTCTAGACTAACTTTTTGCACTGGTTGCACTGGTGCGCCTAAAAAATTTTCTTAGGTGCACCAGCACAAAAGTTAGGTGCACCCAAATTTCCGACCACATCGCAGGTTTTATAGGTTGTCCATATGAATTGTAAATTATTAACAATTGTTTGATGAAAACTTAACTTAGTAAAATGGTATTGGTGCTTTAAGCTGATTTAAACTTAAAAACATATCAAGAGAAATGAAATAAAAATAAAATATAGGCCTAATTCAGAGTGCAAGTCTTTTTAAGGGCATCAAGCTACACATCTCAACACTCAATGTCTTAGTCAGCGCCTATCCTTATTGATGTTTGGCCAATTTGACACTCCAGCATCTCCCAGAAATGTTTAGTAGTATAGTATGAAGTATCTTTTTGTGTGATTTTGATTGCAAAATTTGTCAGCCCCACAATGCAACCTATAGGGCTGCTTTTATTTTTAGATTTTTAGATTTCCAATAAGGCATATGGTTAATGTTGTAACAAGACGGTAGAATATTTGTGTAATATGAAATAACATGTCTTAATATGCTCAATCTAAATGTCAATGCCAATCAGTGTTTACCTCACTCGCGTCAGATGATGCGCTATGTAGCTTTAAGCCACTCCCGCATCTGACATGAGTGAGGTAAAATCAGTGTGCTCACCGGACGCAATGACAGCAGTAAAACATGCAAGGATGATTATGGTTTTAAAAGGAAGATTTGCGATACTCGATTTGTACTAAACACTAGAATAAATTGATAACTGTCAACCAGAATGAGTTTACCCGACTCATGCTAACCGAATATTGCCAAAACTCTTTTAAAACTATACCTATATTGTTTTCTGTCTCCGCAATTTGCCGACGTCTTTTCATCTGCGATTATTATAAATTGGACGCATGCAACATGATTGCTATTGCCTAGGTTGGATATACGTTCAAAACATTTTTCTTCTAAATAATTATTTCGATCTGAACTATCGTAGTAGGCAACGTTAAACTCGATAATGATCTCGGACTTGTCTGATGACTTTGTTGCTGCTGCCTGCCGCTGAAAGGCACTGGGGAAAGAGGAGCCTCTTCAATCGGAGTTTCTATGCAAACACTTGCCCCCCGCAAACGGCTGAGTCGTACCGGTGCGACCTCTGATTTTCTTAAGTCGCACCATTGAGAAATTAGGTCGCATGTGCGACCAAATTGGTCGCACTCTAGAGCCCTGGGCCTATGGGGACTTGCATTAGTTAGGCCGACATACATGTGGGAATGTGCCAGTGCAGTAGCGGTCTCTGATGCGGGTTATTAGACTACAGAAGCCTAATAGCAGTACAAATTACTTCGATAGAAAACTTATTTCATTCGATAAAACAAGTATACAGATACAGCCTTGAAGATGTGGCAGACCAAGACGCAATATTGTCACCGACGTAAAAGACGCTTTTGAGCATCTCGGCAGTAATCCTTTTTTGCAATAAACTGGACGTTTGCTGTGAGAACGACGAAACATACTTTAAGGAAATTAGGCTACAGAAGGAATGGAAGTAGTGCCTTTCTCATTTTACACATTGCTGCCAATAGATCATAAAATACAAACCATATAATTATAATATAGCCTAATTATGTGATGAAATCGATTTTTTCGATTTTCATTTCAGAACATGAAAAATGTGGCCTACTGTTACTGCTAGGCCTACTGAAATACTTTTATAGGCCTACTCCTAAACTAGGCTGTTTTAAATTCTTATCAAAGCAAAACGCCAACAACGCCAACAACAGTAAATTTTTTTATCAAAATAATTCTTTGTTAACAAAATACTAATTCGACATTGCAAAATACAGCAAACCTAACTAACAAACAATTTGGCAGAATCAAGCCGTTAAACCGTAATTGTGTGCTTTCTAGAATTCGGCCGTGACAATGCAACAAAAGGGAAATCCCCCTGCAGGAAGCCGAATGGGACCCTCTGAGGTTTATAGGCTGTGGGTGGATATGTGAATAGATGCTACCTTTACAAAAAAAAAAAAAAACCGCACAGAAAAATTTTCATTATGCAACTTCATGAAATATATTTGTACTTCAGAGCAATGGGGCTATTAAGAGGTCATGTTAACAACTTGCCCTGAACCAGAACTTGCTTTCTGGATGGACAATGTGGACACATGGTCAGGTAGGCTATAAAATTACTTGCAAATGAAAGAATAATAGGAAAATCACCTCAAAGAATTGGTTACACCTTCCTCTAAACTTGTAATTGTATTGTTTCCCACAGCGAACTCTGTTTGGGCTTAGGCTTACTCTATGATAGGCCTATAAATACCATTTTAATTTTGACAGCGTCAAAGGTAGGCTATCCATGATAATAAACATTACTGCAGAACTGCGCTGAATAAAGGAAACGGCAAGACCGTTTAGTCATTAATGGCAATTGAGTTGTTTTCTTACATATCAGACAAATTAAATCAACCTTGAACATCGGTCACGGCTCCCACTTTGTCTACGCGCTTGAGTTGCCATTTTTTCCACGCACATGCTGGCGCTGCCTACAGTTGACTGTCTTGAATGCCGTTCTCAATTAGAAAAATACTATTGTTCTCTCGCCACCTTGTATTGACGGACAGCCAACGGGTAAAGTCTAATGCGTTGGAGAATACATTCTTTCTTATTGAAATTCCATCTCAAATATTATTTTAGCCCGAATAAATGTCTTGAAATGTCGGCAAACTTGTTAAAGGGAGACAAATAATTTCACTGCTACAGTTATATTATGTGCATGTTAACAAAATGACTGAATTACCAACATTTTTTTCAAAAGCAAAGCCTACAATTGTGACCACAGCATCGCTGTTAAGGCTCATATGCCCCCAGCCCTGATAATCAACTTCATAATACCAATTCATGCAGCGTATCAAGCAAATCGGCTATTTGGATTTCAAACAGAAAGAGAAGACAAGCCGTTACATTGCTGACGTGACATCATAGATGTATTTCAGCCAGATAGAGTAGATGACTAAAATGCTGCTTCCAACAGGGAGGCTCCGAAAATATTTTATCTGTCTGTCAAACTTCAAACTTTGAGATGACAGATGGGGTGGAACCAGACTAACGCGTCCCATCCAGCTACAGTACACTCACTTTCAAAATGCTGCTGTAATTATTAATGCTAATTAATCCTTCGAACGCGGCATAGGGTGACCACATCCATGTCATCAAAAAGGAGGACACTATGCGCGGGGGTGGGAGATTTAGGCTCAAGTCCTAGGACATTAACAGGCATTTGGTCATGGTGGCCACGCCGACCATGATTTTATTCATTAATAACTTAATGGCAAGCTAAAATAAAACTGTTAGTTAGACCCATTGCATGAACCTCACAGATTTAATTTGAGTAGCTCAATATCCCTTAAGAACATTATGAGCAAATTATGACAGCCCCGGCCCAAAAATAACTGTCGACAATGTCTGCTCGTCTTTATTTATAGTTCAATAAAAAGACTGATGGTTGGGCTGTTCTAATTTTATTAAATACAATAGGCACGTTCTTCTTAATAAAATTTTATCAGGAAGAATGTGCCTATCCTCCTCATGTCCCTGTACTACAAGGCACGATGTATGTGTGCCTTGATCAACTTTAAAATTATTTGTAGGCAAATACATTTCTATTATCATCAGCCCAAAGATGGAGAAAGCTGAAGTTTGTAATGCGTGTTAATACGCCAATCATAAAGTTCAGAGCATGAGATGAATTCCCTGCGATGTATTCTATAGCCTATGCCAAAATGCCTGTGCATTTGCATGCGCTTGCGAGGAGTGGCACACAGAGGTGTTGTGCTAAATGTGTGAGAGACTACAGGCATAAAACTCCTCTCTCATCCACAACGCAGGAAGGAAGGAACACAAGAGGATGGTAGCCTGGCCAATGCCAAACTAAAATCACGAGTGATATGAAATAAGCATGCAAAGCAGCATGGGAATTCCCAGGCTAAGAGGATGGAGGAATCAAGGAGAGTGCTAGGAAATCCTAGAATGGAAACATGACAACTGCAGGCAAAATTTCGTATTAATAAACTTTCTTGAATCCTTGAGTGATACATGTATCATGTGCCACATTCATTTACGTTGTTTTTTGTGTATTTGCAGCATGGCGGAGGTTACTTGTGAGGGATCTAATGGTACGGTTAGGTGCACAGTGGGAAATGTACGAGAGACCTATCTCAGAGACCCTGACTGTGAGCAGACCTGGTCTATAATTAAGGTAAGAAAGGGAGAAAAGAGAGAAATTAAGAGGTTCAGTTTGGATATACACGAAAATCCTGAATAGCAACTTATGCACAGCAATGACTGTAAAATGTTGCTGTGGACCAAAAATGTACTTATCCCACACCATTCCTCTCAGTAAAGGCATGTCACATTTGGTGTGGAGCACGTCTGCAATTGGATTAGTCTAATGAATGGATGAATGAATGAATGAGGTAGAATGTGGCTAGAAGAAGATCATTAATGCCAAACTCACCATAAACACACACACTCACATTCACTGCCATACACACAGTTCTTCTTATCCTTTCCTAAAAATTATACATCTTTTTTTCAGGGAAACACAGCTGAAGTCATTGCGATGTTCCCAGAAGAAGAAGTGACTGAGCCGGCCATTTCTGTTTCATATGATGGCTTGGTTCTGAATTCTCCAGGGAATCTAAAATGGAAGATGGCTTGCCCTAATGTGAGTTCTAACTACTGCCCTCAGTGATGTTATGCTTTCACCACAGAACTCACTAATTTAGTCCCCTCTCTCAAGATTATAGCTTGTATGGTGAATTCTTTGGTTGAGCAAGGGTTGTGGTTCAAACTTGCTTTATTGATACAATTTTGCTGTTTTATTTCAGGGGTCTTTCTCTGCATCGCATAATGCTGCTATAGAGGTACCTGGTGGAAGCTCACCACAGAATAACACCATCAGTCAGGCATCTGGTATGTTTTGATGACGGTAATTTCTCATCACATATAGATACATTTAAATTGATACATTTAGTTCATTTAAATTAATAAAATTAAATGACTTTGTCCAATCTTCAGTTATTCTGTTTTCATGCAAGGAATGAGAAACCTTTGCAGCAATATGAAAGAGATTTAAAGAACCAGTATGCACAAAATTATTGTAATAATGTTTTAAAAA
Source organism: Sardinella longiceps (assembly GCA_027497455.2). Classification (NCBI taxonomy): domain Eukaryota; kingdom Metazoa; phylum Chordata; class Actinopteri; order Clupeiformes; family Clupeidae; genus Sardinella; species Sardinella longiceps. The sequence goes on from JAODXP020003503.1 coordinate 27,542, forward strand.
TGCCCTTCATATACATTTAAGGGTTGAGGAAAAACCTAAAATTAGATTAAAATATTACCTTCACTGACAACAATGCTAGAGCCTCTAAATCCGATATGCTAAAATAGGCCTTTGCAGCCCACAAGGCCTGTTATCATTTTGGGTTTTTATTTTCGGAATTGTTAAACAATGTAGTTAACGCTTTGCTACGTACAATGATCTGGGATTCTGGGTATTGAGAAATGATTGTTTGCTAGAGATTGGATCAGCCCTTTACTGATACCCTACTGTATCATCCTTACTGCATTCTTGTGCTTCTTTCTCAAAGTTTGCTGATTGGCTAGGATGGAATACATCCTGAGCGAACGAGGCAAATGGTCAGAATCTTTTCCAATGTAATTGCTGAGTCCATATCAAATAAAGCAAACTATACTATACTATACTGAAGGGAGACAGTGCCGTCTAAACAGGACAGGCAAACCAGGCAATTGCCTTGGGCCCCAGGCTGAAATGGGTCCCCAAGAATGACTGTTTAATCATTTCAGTAGTTTAGTTGGTGGCGATTTTTAGACAACTGTAAATTCAACACATATTAATGAAAGTTGCTTGATTATATCAATGTGGTTCATGTACATGTAGGTGTTCATGGGAGGTGAAGGGCCCCCATGCCCTGTGCTTGGGGCCCCTGAAGTACCTTGAAACGGCCCTGAAGGGAGATGAGAATCGAGCAGAATTGTTCAGGAAGACAATGGCCAGACTACAGTCATGAACTAATTTGCAAACTCTTCTAGCCAACACAACCCTTTGCCCACATAGGCTGTTTGGAATACGTCATGTTGTTACATGCTCTCTAGACTCTTCTGAATAGCGTGCCTGGACCAGAACTAGCTGTTTTAGAATGGTCAATATAATTAATGAAAACTGATGAAAGGATTGTTTCCACAACTAGCAAAACTTTTGAGCTTCCAACTACTTTTCGGTGGGTTTAATTGTTAAATCACTCCTGAAAAAGCCCTTTAAAAATGAAAGCAAATGCTGACCTAATCAGTCTTGTCTTTTTATGCCCCCCTTGTTTTCATTTTGCAGTGACTGCCATGTCTGTCTGTGTTACACTGGGAATAGTCATTATTCTGGTCCTGGTTGCTATCCTCTGCTACCAATATTTGACCAAGTAAGTTTTTTTTTTGTTATTTTTTTTGTAAACCAGCCGTGTGTATTGTCAGTGTATATTATGTGTATTATTTTCTATCTGTGTTAACAGAATAGTGCAATTCATTTTTTTGAGTTTGACCCCGTTGTGTTTTACATTTTAGAAGAAGACAAGGAGATGGCAAAAGTGGAGAGGTGAGTCTCATTGTAGATTCTCAAATAGGCAAAACTAAATTTGCTGGCTCAATGATGACTGTCCTGTTAGCTTATAAGAAAACTCAACTCATGGTGGCTCTACTTCCTCCCTCCAGACTGAAAACAAGGTGGCTGAATCCTTCGAGTTAACAGATGTGAAAACAGGGAATTAAAAAAAAAAAAAAAAAAAAGGCAAGTCCATATCTTGGTTCATCCTCAATTTACAGGCTTAAAGAAAAAGTTTTTTAATCACTTTTATCCCATTTTCAACACCAGCCACACAAGATCAATCATCACAATGTTGGTGCTGATTGTTCAATTTCATCCTAGCCACCCCATGAAAAGGGGTTAAAAGCGAGGACAAAAAGATAGGAGCCCTTTAAATGTGTAGTCACACAATAATGACTAAGCCTGTGTTCTTTCTCACAGAGAAGACGACTCTCCAGGAGCACCAGCATCAGTCCATGTCAACTCCACTCGTCCACCCAGCCTGACAAGCCAGGCTATAACATGTGCAGTCTGACTATGGTCAATAGACCCTTGGGTACGACGGCTACAACCAATCAGAGCAATGAACAAGCTGATTCAAACAACGCTAAGCCTGCCCTATGACTGCCTGTCCACATAGAGCATTGTGATTGGCTAACCACAATGTGTCAATACAACCTAGAGCGTTGTGATTCGCTAAATACCACCAATGTCTGAATACATCCTGAGCCCTATGGCTGATAGCTAGGACGTACCCTAGAGTTCTAAGCTAAGTGCCTCCCAGTTCATGCTATAGATCTCACTGTCACATCTTGGAGTTTGTTTGCTTCCCTATATGCTAAATAAAGAAAATTCACATATCACCCTAATAATGACTTTGACTTGGATTTTTGCTTGTTTATGTATGTATAACATGTCTTGCTCTGTTCCACAGGTGACTAACACATTTTATTTTTGCGTTGGAGGATTTAATTAATTCTTTGCAATCTAGTTGTGAATGTCATTTTAAGCAATATACAGTAGTAAAACGTATTCCAGAAAAGCATCACGTACCCCACCTTTAATATTCTTGGGTGTCTTGAGTCTTGTTCTTGATTTTTAGATTAGATAGGCTAAGCATCAATCATACAGTAGCTATGCTGATTGGCTGATTTTTCCATTTTTATAGGTGTTTGTTTATGCATTCCATGTGCTGCTTTGTTTAACAATGTGCTCTTAAAAGATTTTTCTGGAGTGAATCAACACGTAGCCGGTCAATTGTCGGTCAATGACCGAATTTCATGCAACATAGACTGTGTTGGCAGAACAGCAGCTAACGCTTAAAGAATGGGGCATGTCAAAACGAACCCTAATCAATTTGGTTTTGTTTTGACATTCCCCATTCTGTTAGTGTTAGCTGGTGTTTCGCTATCTCAGTCTGTATTGCACGAAATTCAGTCACTGAGGTGGCAATCAATAGTGCTTAGCACTATAAAACAACAGGGTTACGTGTTGATTCAATCCAGATAATTCTTTTAAAGGGTTGCGTTTCTGCCTTCACCCCTCAACCTTTTTTCTAGTTAACAAGAACAAAAGAAATATTTTTTGCAACACAATTCATCCGTACAAGCTGAGAAACATTACAAGAATATGACCACTCATGATTTGGGATTAACATTGGCACGAGTGCTTGAGATTTTTCATATCCATGATAGAGCAGTTGTTGAAAACCAAGTCTGCAACCGAGCGCTTCTCCAAAAACAGGACTTTTAGTGTATTTTAGGACAACTAGCTGAGCGTCAGAAAATGGATTTGCACAGCCAGTAGGTCTATAGGCCTATTGTAATGTTATGCTAAGGCTTGTCAGACTAGACTTCATGGATAGCTTCTTCCTTTACACGTCTGCCATCTAGTGGAAGAAGAAATGGTTGCATAATTCCAATCATTTCCCTATCACTTCGTCATGACGGTTGCTTAGCCTAATTATTTTAGGAATTCTTAAATAATTTGACAGACACCATTTTCTACATCCGTCATGTCTGGAGCTGGTCTGATTCACGAAGTAAGTTATAACAAAGAGATAATGGAATAGGCAACTGACCCCTCTGGTTGCAGCTCAAGTGTTTCCTTGCAATAGCGAAAGTGAAAGTTGGGGAAAGACTGCGCCCACTGTGCCCACTTGGTCAAATAATGTTGTTATATATTCATGTTTCTTACCCTACAAATTATTATAATGACTTTCGAAAATTTAAGATAGCTCAACCGTTATTCCACGGATTACAACACCAAGAAACACGTGCGTCATGGGGCGAAGTGGGAGTGAATGGGCCAGTTGTGAGTGTCAAGTGGGGAAGTAATCGGAAGAGTAGCCTACTTGGGATATTGGTCTAAACCAGCTGAGGGAAGTTTGTGATCCAAAGGTGACAAGAGCAGCGCAAGAGGTCTGAGCGTGCATTGGAAAGGGTCTTCAAGCCGAAGCGTCCCCAAAAATGGGGAACTCAGAAAGCATTTTCTAACATCGACCAGTTGCAAAGCGAGGCATTAGAGGGAGGAGGGTCAACCATGCACTTTGAGAAATTACAGCGCAATAGCAAAGATCCTTCTTTACGGAGATAAATCATGAGGACCCACTTCCTGGAGTCATGAGGCTAATGCCAAATAAGGTAGTTCTGGGCGGCGCTAGCATTTATGCAGTGGAGAAGCTCATTCTGTAACATTGAAGTCTATGAGAGCATCTAAGAATTCCCCCGAAATTTTTAAAGCCTTATTTTTCTGAGAAATGGATGCACATTTTGGGCATGGTATGGTGATCTCCAAAGACCCCTGCCCCATTTCATATTATTGTCAAGACTATGTGACTCTCCATTCCCTAGAAAATTAACTTTTAATCAGGTGTGCACCAAGTCTGTTAATGTACTGAAGTTTTTTCTTTTCTTTTTAAATCATGTCAAAATCATTCAATACATATATCAATGTCCATGGTGTACAGAAATACCAAAAATAAAATTTGCGCTATCTAGCTTTACTTGGCTTTTGCATCTACGGAGGTTGACTGCTTGGGGTGCCAGCTGCCACTGATTAGGGTGGCAGCTCACTGGGAGGGCGTGGCCAGGCTAGTGGCTGCTAGCTCGGATGACTCCAATTTGCTCCCATAGACATGAACTACCACGACATATCTGGCTCCTGAAGGATCTGTGGCAATAGGCTCTTGGTCAGACCAAAGTCTCGAAGAGCTTTGAAAGTCGATGGCAATCAGGCTTCTCACGATCAATCTCTGACTTAGCTATGCTGAGCAACCGTGGTCGGTGTGGACGTACATTTCCTATTGTGCACATGCTGGGGGGTGAGAAGTTTGGAGCTTTCTCCCCTTGATGCGAACGCTGCCTAGGCGTACTGTCTCCGCTCATTTCATATCGTTCCACTAGATTACCAGTGTAGTTTTCGCTGAAATGGGCCAATTACTTTGTTAAAATTAATATTTTTTCTGTTAATATAAGGGTAAATAGTACATTGCAATGTTATGATGTGGGTTTTGATGTGTAATAGCGTCTTCTAGTGGTCATACTGGCGAATAGCACACTACTGCAATCGAAAGGTTGGGCCCAGTCATGTGACGCTATGATTTGCTGGGAAAATGTGCGCTCTGTCTTTCGGAGCCTTGGAGCTCCAGGTGTAAAGATGTGTGCAAAAGTTCGACAGTAATGCCATAGCAGCTCCTTCTGACAGGAAAGGCGCACGGTATGAGAATATGTTATTTATTGTGTATTTTTTGTGTATTTCATGTCTACTTTAAGTTTCATTCCCGGACTTTTATAAGAAATTAATATTGGCCAAGATGTAACATTAAGATGTAATATTTTATTTCACAGTGTTTTGGAGGTGTTTGAGGTCAAAATGCATACTTCAATGTGTAAAGAAAGATAATAAAACTCATTTTAACATTAGTTGGAACCGTGCTTTTTATCTGACCAGAAGAATAGCTTTGGGAGCAAAATTCAACAGAGTGAGAAACGGAAGGCATTATATTACACCTGGACACCAACAACCTTGAGTTCGAGATAACAAAACATTTTTAAAGGAACTGGAGCAAAACGTTACCATTGCATACTGTAGCGCCCTTTAGAGATACAAAGATTGCCAATGGTGATGTTAGAGACGCTTACACGAGTGATGTCCTTGGCAGACATTTTCTGTGGAATTCTGAAACTGCTACGTGAAAGCGGACACAGGAGTGATTGTGTAGCCTACTTGACTACTGGTGTTGGGCCAAGCACAAAAGTACAGAGGGCAATATAGCAGCATGTAGAGCTGAACATAAATGAACAAATTGGAGTGCATCCTTTGGCAGAGGTAGGACTACAACTTTTTGACCACTTTGAGGTCCTCTTGTGTGGGCACATAGCAATACGTAACTGAACGAAGC
>JAODXP020003505.1:0-10000 GCA_027497455.2 Sardinella longiceps
CACACTATTAGCAGTCCGATCGCACACCAATAAGCGAAGTCCATTGTTGTGTTAGTGTGAACAACGTTCAGTGTAATAAATAAACAAACAGGACGAACAGTGTCAGACGCGAGAGAACGCAGGGCAGCCACAGTGCAGCGCCCGGAAGTCGCTTCTATCGGGTTTCTACTGTTGTAGTGTAGCTTACTTCATGACCAAGCTGCCGCATAACATATACTGTAGGCTATGTCACGGCCAAACATTAGCGATTGGATGAAATCAGATTCAATAGTTTTAACCTTCTACAGCTCACACCTCCAGCTTGCAATTGTTCGTCAATAGCCGAGATTTGATGAATTGTCGTTTGTCGAGCTGTGTTATTCATTGTGCGTGTTTGCTCTTTACAGTTTGAAACCCTTGAGATTAAAAACAAGACCCATGAATCCTTCCTGCCGTTTGCTATCTGTGACACCATGGGCTTGGACAAAGGGCAATTTGAGGGAGTGCATACGGATGACATCGTCAATATCTTACAGGGCCACATCAAAGAAGGCTACACGGTATTGAACACACTCACACACACACACACACAAAACCTCTCTCTCTGTCTTTCTCTCTCTCTCACTCACACACACACACACACACAAACACAAACTCTCTCTCTCTCACACACACACACACACACACACACACACACACACACACACACACACACTTTCTTGCCCAATCTCATCTTCAAACGAACACACTCACAATCAGAGCTGGAAATTTTGGTTCTCTTTCAGTCAAACGCTAGACGGCAACACTTGGAAATGTCACATTTCAGGCTTGTAAACTGAAAACTAAATCAAACCAACCCATTTAAAAAATGGGGAGGGGGCTCGCGCGCGGTGGAATCTCGGAGCCCTCTCGCGAGATCCTGACGTAGTCACCAGTATAGTCCTTCTTAGTAAGTAAAAGTATAAATTGAATCTCCTTTACATGTAATTTAATTCCCTTGTATGTTTGCATGTGTTACAAAGATGATGATAATGTTAAAGCCTTGCTTTTTTTTTCTCGGCAATTGCTGCACAGGCAGCTAAACCCTTCATTAGCAGTGAAGAGGGCACCTGTGCTGTTTGGTGCTAATGGTGTTGAGAATAGACATTGTTTGGCGAATCAGACGAAACTTCCAGAAGTAAGCAGGCGATATTTTTGAGCTGTTAGATCGCCAATCTGTCCATAGTGATAACGTGATAGCAGCCTACACAAAACGCTCGTCGGATTCGTCTATAAACGGTGCCTGCACTATAGTGGTATTGGTAAACATGGTGTTTTACGGGAGGGTGGCATTGACCTTGAGGATGGCAGTGGGTGGAGTTTTTGGTGCACCAGGAGACCTATAAAGTTTCTCCTGGATGAGTCAATTTGTTTCGGATGTCTAGTTTGTGTTATGTAGCCAGTGCAAACTCACTGCAGAGCATTCACCTTTTCACCTACGTCACTATGAGGCACTAGAACGAGGCTTGGGTGGTAAAACTATGCCCCTCATCTGCCCAACTTTCCACCTGACTAGTAAAAGAGGGGACCAGCAGTAGATTTTCTGTGCGGCATCTGTGAGAAATGATTAATTATTATATTTATAAAGCGAAGGGAGTTTCTCCTTGCCCCTGTTTCTTCCCGTACTGTCTGTAAAGCGCCGCGAGACAATGCACTGTATTTGAGCGCTCTAATTCAATAAAATTTAATTGAATTAAATTAACGTTTCGTCTGCACTTCCTGTAGTTTTACCACCCGAGCATCGTTTTCGTTCAAAACATGGCGGCCAGGTGAAAAAGGTGAATTGGGCTCTGCAAGTGACAGTAGCGTCGCATATAGAGACGGTCCAGACTAAGCCAACTTAAGCGCCATCTCCTTGGGGGACTGTCAAGTGCCATTAGGCTTTGTTCACACACACACACACACACACACACACACACACACACATTACTCCTGTTTATCTCTCTCAACACACACCACACATATTGGTGACTAAAGAAACTGGGAGGGTTACGGGGTCGTAACAGTATTTGTAATGGATGCCAACTAGCTTGGCTAGCTGGTGGCAGTATGTGTAAATCCTCACATTCTCTAGTCTTCAAGAACTGCTTCTAACCACTGAGGTGGACACCTGGGCTTTTAGCACAAAGATTAGATTAGCCTTTATTGCCTCAAGTAGAGAAATTTGTCTTGGGTGGTCGAGAGGTTACACACACATAAGAAATAACACATATAACACTTATAGGCTACAGACTTGTCCATATTGGCCAATGCAGTCACACAGTCACAAAGTTGCCATCAACAAATCCCCATGGTTGGCCAGGAGTTCACAAACACATTTCATATCCTCAACATACACATGCACATAGTATTGCACCAACTCCTATATCGCACACAGTCCCTTAAAAGATTGCACATACACTCTCCATTATTGCACACAACCCTAGCCTAAATATTGCACATACTCTCCTATATTGCACATAACCCTTAATATTAACATAACCCTCACACTTATCCACACACATTCACTTCACATTTCACAAAAGACCATCCTCCTCTCCTCAGACTCCCATGACATAGGTAAGTTGTAGTTGATGGGGTGGCAGGTTCGAGATCAAGTTTGACTGTGGTGAGAATGGTTCCAGATATATATGGTATATTTGAAGATTGACAGTTATGTGTTATCTAGCTCTTAATGTGACCTCACTCACGTCAGATGCTGTGTAGAACATACAGAACGTACAAAGATATAATTGAATGTTATCTGCATGAAATTGAGTTTCAACTCAAGTTGAATGTCAGCCTGTATAAACAGAAGAGAACTGGACCCAAAAGAGAGCCCTGGGGGACCCCACCACACCTCTGAATTCTCTCTTCCCTTCTCTCTTCTCCAGTTTAACCCTGCAAACCCATGTCCTGAACATGACCAGTACTTTAACAGACATCCTAGACTGAAGGATGAGATCCATTGTCTAGTCAGTGTCATCTCAGCTAATAATCTCTCAATGATGGACAATGCAGTCATAAACAAGATGAGGGAGGTCAGAAACAGAGCTGGCAGTAAGTCTTCACTGAATTTTTTCTGCGATATAGATTTGCTTTACAATCTGTTTTCTAGGTATTTTGGTTGGTTTACCACATGATTTTTAGAAAGATCAAGTCAAATCTAAATACGTTATGTGGTCCTCTAATACACAAATGCTTGCATATTTTGATGTCTGTCTGTGTCTCTCTCTCTCTCTCTCTCTCTCTCTCTCTTTCTCTCTCTATCTTTCTCTATGTGTGTGTGTGCGTGTGTGTGATGCTGCAGGGATTCCTCAAGTGGTGATCCTGACTAAAGTGGATGACATATGTCCCAAAGTTGCGGAGGACATCAAACTCATCTACAGGAGTAAGAAGATCAGAGATAAGGTGATCATCAAGGACAAACCCTATTACTGTGTCGTGACTTCATCTTCTTTATAACCAGTGCTGGTAATAACAGAGTTAGAGTCTAACGGCATTACTAATTGCACTTATTTTCTCAGCAACAAGCAATCAAATGAATTACCTTTCCCGTAACCATCAATGGAATGCTTCACCTAACTTTAGCCATACGCACTGCCATTTTCAGGCCAGTGCATGCATCTGACAGAGGCGAATGAAGCGAATATGTGGCGCCCACTTCCTTTTCTTAGGCATGCAGAGTTTTCGTCACACATCTATCTCAACGCAACACAACTCACATTTCTCAGTGTTAAACAGTTCGGTGACATTGAAACATAATATGATACTCATCCTCTATCTTTGAAGGAACAAGCATGCCTAGCTCAAGCAATAGCCTAGACTCTACTCAATGTCTCTACACAATTTAAATCAGAGATCATACCGATTCCAGAAGTGACATTTCTAAACTTCTATTATTGTCTCCAAGCTCCCCCAAGGTGTTCACATGCAGCCCATTCACGGCTATTTCAGGTCCCTCTTGCATTTCATGGCCAACCCAGGCAACAATGTACTGAAAGTCTGAGACCATTTCACACCCATCCACCGCAATAAACAGTGCTTAAAAAATACCCTTTCAAAATGAAGAATTTATATATCCTACTGTACATTTAAATTAAATTACTAGCCACAACACAATTTCAGCTAATATGGAAAGAGGGTCATTCTGGGTGAAATCAACCAGTGACGGACCGGTCACCCTCTCTGAAAAATCTGAAAAAAATTACAGTTGTTTGTATGCTCAACCTATGCTAGAATCTGAAATAGTAAGTCTGTATCACTAATGGTTGCAAAAGTACAGCCATTTGAAATTTCAAGTAATTTTAAGCATTTTGGTGAACAAGCCTTTTGTTCAACTTCCAACATTGCTGGCTCTTTTCAGTATTTCACACACAATAGTGAAACCATGTGAATAGAAACACATTTTCCTGTAGAATTCAAAAATCAGCTCAGATCAGATGTATCTGGTTTTATTTTCCCCCTCCAAAGCTTTGAAAATAGCAATAAATTCTATGTGTGATTTCACACCACCACCTTTCAGGGCTTCTTGTTCAAAAAGGAAGTGAGACAAATTTATCCAAGTTTTTTTTCCACTCAAATATGGATTTTGCGTGTCCCGTTTATGCATTAACTTTTGTTGATAATGGTGTCATACTGTCAGAGCATTTCTTCAAAAATGGTTCCAATTTTGGAAAAGGCTGTTTTCATCCTCTTATTTTACCATGTGGACAGTTTGCAAGATTTTTTACAATTTTTGCCATGACTCATTCAGTATCTGAGGAACATCTGTCCAAAATGTTTTTTCTTGATATCACTGTAAAGCTTATCTTTGTAAACTGATTTATTATAAATAATTGAAAACAGCCTCCAATTGATTCCTATGATAACAGAAGTCCTATGATAACAGGATTGGGCAAATTTGAACGCAGTAATTGCTTAAGTTACTTTCCCTAGTAACTATTTACTTCTACAATAGAGTAACTCAGTTACTAACAGAGTTACGTATTCAGGGAAGTAAGTAGTAACTGTAACTAATAACTTTTTAAAAGCATCTTGCACTGATTATAACATATGTACTGCATGTGTTTGTGTGTCCGTCTGTAGATACAGGATTGCAGTAACAAACTGGGAATTCCCATGAACTGTGTCTTCCCAGTGAAGAACTACAGTGAAGAGATTGACCTGGATAATGAAGTAGATGTGCTGCTGCTGTCTGCACTGGAACACATTGTGAACTTTGCCAATGATTATGTGGCAAAGAGGATGGTGCCCCTCCTGCCATCATGAGAAGAAGCAGACATGACCAACGGATCGTGGACTCTGAGAACAGCAGCAAGGGACATGGGTATCATGCCAACGTGAGAAGAGCTGGACACCAACACATCGACTCAGAGGGCTGCGGTAGAGGGAGACAATCTAATATTGGAAGAAGTGGACATGACCTTTTTGTGGACTCTGATGACAGCAGCGAAGAATATTGGCATCCTGACAATGTAAGAAAATTCAGGCGCCGACACACAGACTCTGCGTACCAATGCATGGGCCAAGGACATCCTGCCAGCATGAGACGAAGAACACATGGCCAGTATGTGGACTCTGAGGAAAGCAGTGGAGAAGATGAGCATCATGTGGATGTTAGAAGTAGACGCCAACGCCTCGAGGACAGTGGCTTTAGTCATGGACATCCCGCCAAAATAACACCTAGCAGACATGGCCCAGACTCTGAGGACAGTGGCTTTAGCTTTGGACATCCTGCCAAAATAACACCTAGCAGACATGGTCTATACATAGATTCTGAGGACAGTGGCTTTAGCCATGGACATCTTGTCAACTTTAGGAAAGGTAGACGCCAACACGTTGACTTAGAGGACGAGAGCATGGGACATGAGCCTTCTGTTAACATGAGGAAAGGCAGAGGCATGGACAGGGAACTACACTTAGACTCTGAGGACAGGAAGAATGAACATGAGTGTCCTGCCAACATGAGGAAAGGCAGCGGCCAAGGCGTGGACTCTGAGGAGAATGATGATCATGGCGATTATCTCTATGTTTAGTGTTGTACATGTAGTAAAGACACAAGTCTTCAATGCCACATATTTCTTTTTAGGCTGAAATCAGAAAACAGCTCTTAGGAACACGTTACACAAATGGCAATTCCTTGCTTAACTCTGCATGATCTTAGCCTGATTGCCATCGACTTTCAAAGCTCTACGAGGTCTGACCAAGAGTAATAATAGTAACTAGTTTGGGCTAAGTTATCCTACAAAGCTTATGGAAATGGTAACCTTCAACACAACACTGCTAAAAACGTTGCAATCGTAACGTCTGGTAAGTGCGGCACAAAGTGCGCTAATTGGGACAGCCCTTATCTGCCGAAATTCATGCACTTTACCAGCAAGTGTGCAGTGCTCCTAGTGCACTCTACTGGAGTGCACTCGCAAAGTGCGCGGGTTGGAATATACTGTAAACGTTTATTTGTATTGTTCTTATGGATTTTGTTATTGTCGTATTAAAGCATGAAATGTGTTAGTAGTAGTATTAATTATTGTATTAATGTGACTAGGCTGATACTTTCAAAACTACTGTAACTGCAATAAAGCAATTCTGAAAAAGTTGCGACATTGAGTAAACTGTAAATGAAAATAAAAATAAATAAATAAATGCAATAGCTCTCAAATCTCAAAACATTGTTTTTCTCATTATTATACCCTCTCTGGTTATACTGTGTATACATAGGGGGCGGTGGTAGCATAACTGGTTGTTGGTTCAGATGTTCATACAGTCCATTCAGCTTTAATTTTGACTCTTCAAATGATTAAGTCAAATCATAGATGATTTGTGTCTTTCAACGGAACATTAAAACAAGTAGGATAATGTGCTCTGAAGTATGAAGCTTGAAGACAACATGTTATTTTTAATTGTCTAACAACAGCATGCAGTTGGACCTGTTAGGACACTTGTGCCAAAATAATATTATTAACTTCTGCTGGTCGAGTTTTCACCAGCACTCATAATTACAGCAGTGGCGGCACCTGAAAAATTTCTCAGGAGGGGCATTATTTGTAGTCTCGTGAGACCAGGCTACAAATAATGGTCAGGTTACATTATTTGATGATGTTCAGGGGACCTTTTCAATACCCAGACAACAAAGTCAAAGATCCTCCTCCTTCCCTCTTCCAATCTTTGGTCTTTATCACATGCCCATAAGTCACCCCTCTTGTTTCATAGCCTAGAGTTCAGTCTTTTATCTTTGTCTCTTGGGGCTCTCTGCTAACTGACTGACATGTGGCCCATACATCATTCATCAGATCAATACACAATGGTGGTAATATAGTCTCAGCAAACTAAGATTGGCACAGTTAAGGGAGAAATCCACTGTGAATTAATCAATCAAATCAATCAAATTTAGGCTACCGGTCACCAAATGCTGTTGGTAGGAATACAAAATTATTAACTAAATTGGGCATAGGGAAAATTATTTAATTACTAATTTTAAAAGAATAATTATTAATAAAAATTAATAAATTAGTCATTCATTTTCAGTTTTCACAATGCCCAATAAATGTTATGAGATGATATGATACGACACACAGTTCACTGCAATTGTTTGTGTTTCCCTGCCTGCACACATCTTAGTTGTTTTTGTTTAGTGTAGCTGTGAACTAGCACTTGTATTCAATAAATGGTGCAGGCCTAATAAACATACAGATAAGAAGCCTCCTTACTGGAAATAAGACCTGCTATAAACACAGCTATCAGATAAGAGGGTATTTCAAGTCCATCAGAATGGAGAAGGGTGAAGATCTTTGTTCCCGCATTGACTTGCCTAGTCTTCTTTACGATCACCAGGGTCAAAAGTTTCCCAGATTGAGTACCATAACAACTTGAGAATAGAAGTCAGCATGGCAGCACACAGTTTGTTATGACAAATCTGGCTCAAGGAAAGCACAGCCCCAGAGAATTTAACGACCAAAAACAACCACTCAAACAGACAACACAAGAGGAAAATACAGAACAGAATGAGAGTGCAACACTGAGACTAAAAGCGTGAGAAAAGAGTTCCAAAGAACACCCATAGATCGTCACGGCTGACTCCACGCCTGTCACAGGTAAGAAACTTAAACTTTAAATATAGTTGCAATGACCAAACCCAAGGACAAATTGTGATCTGTCACTCATGGAAAACTATTGATTGTGTTCACATTGCTAGTCTATAGTCTTGTATTGTAGTGTATGCATAACCCTCCTGTGTTAGACGTGTGTGTAACCAAGGCCATCTTGACTAGTTCTGCCCAGGACTTGAACCATAGCAAGTCCTAGCCAAGCGACTGAAAAAGATGACTTTGCCTGCTAAGAAGAAGAAGGTATGAATATTTTGACCTTCTTGTCTCACAATGTTTGTCTGCCTGTGTCTGTGTCTGTCTCTGTCTGTCATGTCTGTCTGTCTGTTGGTGTGTTTCACAATTTCGATATTGCACTTTGGGATATTATATTTTCAACAAATTCAAAAGAAGTGAAATATAATCTGTCATATATAATATAATCTGAGGTAAGCTTAGCGTAAAATTCTGTGGTATTTTTGCACCTGTCAAAGGTACGCTTTGAGTAAATGGTGGCAAGTGGCCAGCAAATTTTCACCTGCCACAGGTAAGCTAGCATAAAGGTGGCAAACTCATTTCCTCAAAAGTGAGCAGCAGAGAGAATAGTAAACATATAGATCAGATAATATATTTTATTCCCTTCTCTCCTCACAGAACTCTAAACTGTATTTTTTTTTTTTTACTTTTCTGAAGCTGCTGGGGGTAAAACTTCCATTCCTAAAACAGGAATTTGCAGATAAGCTTGCTGCTCTTCACATCTCCCCTCCTCTTCCTCTCACTTCCACTACTGCTTCGTCTCCCATTGATGACATCAGACGTCCGTCATGTTCCTCTAACGATGTACGTCCCAACTTCAGCTTGGATGATCTACCTCTTCCTCCAGACATTTCGTCTACATCCATTTATATGTCTAATTCTGAGTTGTATGAGACACCTGACATACATCCTGACCGTGAGTTTCATTTTGGTTATTTTCCCTGTGATTGTGAATCAGTCATTTGTTTATTATTATTATTTTTGTAAAGAACATGGGAATTGAAATGGATTTTAATGCTTACAAGTGAGCATTTTCTATTTTAATGTATTTTTTTTTTTTTTCAGATTCAGCATTGACAGTGTATACATTAAATCTGTGTTTTATCCATTTCCATTTTCTTATTCATTATTTTTTGGTATGTTTCACTGACTGATTGATTGATTGATTGATTTTCTGATTTCTTCAAACTTCATGATGATGTTTGTGTTCTCTAAAACCAGTCATTTGTTGTGAGCATTTTTTTAGCCAGATCAAGCATCAGTGTATACATTAACGCTGTGTTTTATCCATATTTTTATTCATTATTTTTTGTATGCTTCACTAACTAGTTCATTGATTATTTGATTGATTGATTTTGTGTTTTCTTCAAACCTCATGATGATGTTTGTGTTCCTCAGTTTTGGCCTCACCCTGGAGAACCCTGAATTGGAGGTGAGGTCATTAAGTCCCCTCAAGGTGCTAATGTATCTGAAATTACTTGCTCGAAATGTCACCCCAACATTTTTTTTTCTCATATTGACTTTTCCACAATCAATATATGATGTAAATTTAGTCTGCCTGCTCAGATTTGGTTTTGATTTGCATCATCATCTCTTCATGTAATGTAGGCCTAAACAAACTTTTACAAACAAGACATCAATACCTCTGATATCATACATAGTTTTTTTATGAAACCTCATGAACATTAATATACATTAATTGAGTATGAATTTTAGGCCCTAATTTTAGTCATGTTCTTTGACAAATCTTTTACTTGCAAACAGCGCCACTGTAGCATTTATATTTTTTTTAGTGCACTCAGTCAGAGAACTAGAAAATATTCAATTTCATTTGCTGTTTGCTTGCTTGTTTATTTACCTATTTAGTTTGATTAGATTTTTTT